>LPNX010718294.1:14917-25268 GCA_001517045.1 Pseudotsuga menziesii
TGAGCATGAAATAGTTCTCCTTACCTGTACCTTCTTTACTTGATGGGCCACACAGATCCAGATGGACTAGTTGAAGAGGCTTATTTGTGGAAGGAACACTCTTTGACTTAAACTGTGTTCTGGTTAACTTCCCCGTCTGACAAGGTTTACACACTTCATCACGTGGTTTAGATATTTCTGGAAAGTCCCTTACTGCTGCTCTGTTTTTGAGTTTTATTAAATGATCAAAATGTAGATGTCCCAGTCTTTTGTGCCACAGCCAGCTTTCATCATATTTGCTGAGATAACACTCTTCTTTTTCTTCTTTTAAAATGTAAACATTATTCTCAGTTCTTATTCCTTTGGCAACCAGTTTTCCTAAGGAAACTTTTTTTATTTTACAATCTTTAGCAGTGAACAAGATTTCACACCCTTTGTCACACATTTGACTCACACTGAGAAGGTTGTGCTTCAACCCATCTACAAATAACACATATTGAGCCTTTCCTTTACCATTGCTAAGACTAACCATTCCCTTGCCTATGATCTTTCCTGGTGCATCGTTTCCAAATGTTACGTTCCCAGATTTCTGTTCTGACATAGAAATAAACTTCTCTTTATCTCCTGACATATGTTTTGAACATCCACTATCAATGTACCAAGGATTCTTCTGTTTCTGAACTGAGAGCACGCGATTACAGTGAGAATTCTCTTTCTTCCTCCATACATTTCGTTCAGCTGTATATTTCATTTTTGGTTCTGTTTTGTTCTCTTTCAAGTTACATTCTATAGCTTTATGCCCAAAGTTGTGACATATGTAACATTCTGTTTCGTTGTATAGAAGATCAAACGGGTTAGTATTTTTGTTTTGCGTTCTTCTTTTAACAACTGATTGAGATACATGACCCATATGATTATACGCTGATTGATGTATCATTTGTTTGTTATTTGACATCCTTCTCTGAATGTTTTTGAAATTGTAAAAACAATTGGCAGCTCTGTGCCCAAAGTTAGAACAACAGAAACAATAACCATTGAAGAAATTAGCATACCTAACTCTTGGTGGATTTCTAGAAAAGTAATGTATTGAGTTATGATGCTCATATTTGTAATTCTGATCTGCATACTTGATTCTGTTATATGGCTCTTTTTCATGAACTCTTGACTGTACCGATTTGCTATTTATATCGGTATTCTCTTGCTGTTTATCACTCTTTGATCGATTTTCATTATTGTCTTTACATGCTTCAACATTTATTATTCTGGGGATTTCTGCTTGCTTGCTGTTCTGAAAATTAATCAGGTTTGATGATTCTTTGCTTTTTGAACCACTGCTACTTGCACCTTGACCATAGCCTAGACCAAACTTAATCTGAGATGACCTCTGTCTGTTTAGAATGTTATTTAGCTCTTCTGAAGCTTTGATACTAGAGATATTCTGATGATATAAATATAAGGCTTGAAATTTTTCTAAATCCTTCTTAACAATTACTACTTCTTTCTCTAGATATTCACATCTGGTTTTGCTTTCAGCTAGCTATTGTTTTAGAGTCTCTTCAATTTTCTTTGCCTCTTCCAGCTCTAGCTTTATTAGAGAGATGTCTTTTCCATTGGTTTCATACTGGATTAATAGCTGTTTTTCTTTTCTTTTCTTTATTCTTAGTCTATCAATCTCCTCTAGAGCACTCATCAGCTCTCCCTCCATGTCCACAATGGCATCCTCATCATTCATCTATGTACAGCTCATCTCTAGATCCTCTACAGCCATAAGCATGAAATCATTCTCTTTGTCTTCATGGGAGGATTCACTTTCTGAAGTTTTTGTGGATTCATCATCATTCACAAGTAGACTTTTCTTCTTGTACTTGTTTTCTTTACTATACCTCTTCTTTAGAAATTTCTCTTCATCTGCAGAACTCTGCTCTTTCCTCATATGAGGGCATTTAGCAGCAAAGTGTCCTGTTTTACCACAGTTAAAACATTTGAAAGGCAGTTTGCCTTTGTATTTCCCTGACCCCGTTTTCAGTCTTCTCACAAATTTTGCTTCTATTTCATCCACATCTGCCTCTCTTTTCAGCTTTAAAAGAGGCTTCTCTGGATGTGTTTTGGTCTTTACTAATCCTCATTTCATAGGCTGTCAAAATTCCTAGTAATTGGTCAAGAGATAACGTTTTAAGATCACTCATTTCTTCTATAGCTGAGACTTTAGGGTTGAATCTGTCAGGCAGAGATCTAGGATTTTATGAACAAGGAAGGTATCATCATCACTTATTTTTTCACTAAGAGCTCTCATAGCATTTACTAACTCATCAACTCTCAGGAAAAATTTACTAATACTTTCATCTTCATTCATTTTCAGTTGTTCAAATCTTAGCCTATGAGTCTGCAACTTGGCATCTTTAACTTTCTCATTTCTTTCATAGCTGCTAATAAGCTTATCCCACATTTCTTTGGTAGAATCAAGATGCATTACTTTTACAAATTCAGTTTCAGCAAGACCACTCAGAATAGCATTCATTGCTTTTGCATTGAAAGTAAACTCTAGCTTATCATCTTTGGATGCTAGCAAAACAGGTTTTGCATACCCAGTCTCTACTACTTCCCAAACATCAGCACCTAGGGACATTAAGTATGCTCTCATCCTAACCTTCCAGAAAGAAAATTTTTTACCATCAAATATGGGTGCTTTGTTTATTGATCCATCTTGACTAGCCATTTTAACTCTTCAGGATCTACCTTAACCAAAAGGAACGCTGCTCTGATACCAATTGTTACAGGTATAAACTAATTGAGAGGGGGCGGGTGAATCAGTTAGTTAAGATTTGCTACCAATATACTTCTTTTAACTTAGAATCAATAAATTTTATGGCAGTCAATCTTTTCTATGAATTCAGAGTTATAAACATGAGAGCAGATAACATAAAACACAACATTCAATCACAACATTTAATCACATATATGATACACAGATATTTCACGAGGAAAACCATAAGGGAAAAACCTCTTCTTCTTATGATGTCAAAGGCTTCAATGGCTGTACATCACTTCTTATTTGAGCACCGAATCAAAGAGGCTGCAACCTCTAAATGCAAGCACCAACTTGCTGAGAGCATCAACTCTCATTGTGACCCAGCACCAACTGGGTGAAGACACCAATCTTCAATCTCTATAAGCACCCACTTGCAGACAGAGACATAAAGTCTCCCCTAGCACCTCCCTACCTCCCTTATTTGCTAGACTTTCCAATAGAATCAAGATGCAACAATACAGATATGTCTCTGCTTACCAAACCACTCTGCTCTGTTCAACATCGACTCTTTGCTCCTCTATTCTATTCAACTGTTCAGCACATTCTTTAGTTCCTCTACTCTGCTATTCTGCTCATTCAGTATCAGTTTACAGTACTGATCTCTTAATACTCTGCACACCATTACTCTCCTCAAAACAGCTCACAACATTTTATGCTTGCTACAATATATATATATAAATTTCAGTCGGTTCTCATTCTCTCCGTTCATTATAGAAACGGTTACGGACTCTTCATGTACCATCTAATTGCAAATGAGAAACTGTTCATAGATTTCTAACTGTCAAGACTCTCAACATCTCGAACGCTGATCTATATAAAAACCATTCACATTCCAAGAATACCATAGATTCTCAAGATCTCTAACTGAAAGACCCTTCGAATACCTAGCTTTCCTGACTCTCTACATTCCACGAATAGTCATTCTCTAATTCTTCGATCCCATTGGCTCCTCATTGAATCAATATTGTGCTAGACTCTTCATGTTCCACTGCTTCCAGTTCAAAGAGCCCTGGGCTCGATTCTGAATATGGAGACTTCCTCTGCTCTTTAAGCCATCTGTGATGTTCATCTCCTTCTACAGTTTTGGTCATCAATTGCTTGAATGATAGACATCTCGTGATTCTTCAGAAAGACCTTGTCCAATGCTGGAGTTGAGCCGCTGCTTGTTTAAATTCATCGGAAGTTTATTTGCTTATACCCCCGCCGTTGCGGAAAGATAATCGGCTTCAGTCTCGGTATTCTTCTCCGATGTATTTGCCTTAGTTGGCTGATTGTTGAGTTGTGGGCTTCCGCTGTTGCGGATGAGAAAGACATAAAAAATCCGCCGTTGCGGCTCCTGATTTTGCTATCATGCCGACGATAATATCCTGATTCCGCTATTCCGCTATTTGCTATCATGCTGACGATGCTATTCTGCAAAGTTTGACAGAATGACTTTGCCTATGGCGGGATGACTTGTCTTTGTTTCTTTCACCGTTGCGGCTCCCAAAGCAACTAAGCGTCCGAAGTCCAAAGCGCTCCGACTGCCGATGCTTATCAGTCTTTTAGTCGTGCGTGTCTTTAACCTTTCCTTTTCCGCCGTTGCGGCTGGGAAAGTCATTCAGCTTCCGATGTAAATATCTTCCGTCTTCCGATTGCTTTGGATGACTTGTCTTTTTTGCTTCCGCCGTTGCAGCTCCCAAAGAAACTAAGCGTCCGAAGTCAAAAGCGCTCCGACTGCCGATGCTTATCAGTATTTTAGTCACGCGTCTTTAACCTTTCCTTTTCCGCCGTTGCAGCTGGGAAAGTCATTCAGCTTCCGATGTAAATATCTTTCGACTTTCGATTAAGAGTTTTCCCGCCCGCTCAACAGGATTTGTGGATTTTCCATAGACTTTAGTATGAATATCTAGCACCTCCCACTGTTCAATTTTCTCCATTGATACCTGCATGCCTGCCTCTTTTTCAGTAGATTGCCACATCCATTTGACATTAGTTCCCCTTCTCTTTATAGCAGATTGCCATCAATGACAATACATTAAAACTTTAAGACTGAGCACTAGCTACCATCTACTAGTCCTGAACACACCACTCTGAAAGATATTCCAACAACTAGGATAAACAATGATCGATGAGAGAACCAATGTATTTAATCCCAAGGAATTAGAAAATCACCCCATTCCATAACATTTTGTTTCTTTCTTTCCATCTGACCTAAAGGAAGGTAGGAAAAAGAAAGAAAGAAAGATAGATCCTATAGATCCATATCCAGCAACATACCTGAGCAAAGACAAAAAAAGTTCCAAGCCAGTATTCCATAAAGTTAGAGATCCATATCCAACAACCTTTGATCGAGCAGTTAACTGAGTAGGTGACTCTCATGCACATAATATGTTCATGTGCACCAGGTTTAGGTGATGATTCCTGCATATAATTGTCACCTATGCCTAGAATTCCTCTTCTCCTTTAGATATTCTATCTATTCTCTTCTACTATCAGTGTGTTGTCAATAAGGCAACTCTTGTGAACCGTTCCATAGACTCCTTTCCAAGAATTTTGTTGAAGTTATTAGTGGCTTCTTCTACTAGTTCGACATATGTAAATTTCCTTGGACGACCAGATAGGATCTGTAAGTCTAAGCCATATAATCAGGCTTCCAATGGACAATAATGACTCTGTGTTCCTTACTGTTCAAATACAAATATAATGCTTTCATGCTATAAACCAATATTTTTGTTAATAATTTACTAACTAGTGTCTAATTTACAAGGTAATCACATGGATTAAACGTGGTGAACAAGACGAGGAACTAGCAGTTGGCAGGGTATGCAGATACAATTGGCAAAATCAAATCAAAATTCTAATATATGGAATCTCATGTCACTAAAAGATTAGCCTAAAAAAATGTGCTTAGATGGTCAATCAGCAAAGACCGCACATGCTATCATATGCCTTCTTTCACTACCACCACGACCTCTCATTTTGTGGTAGTTTCATGTTCAAGGGAGTAAGATCAAATGCATGGGTGGCTTAATTAAATAAATCTCGGCTTCATTAATTGAAATTGGTTAAGAAAGCAAGGAATCCAATGCACTTGACGCGCTAACAAAGGTGATTAGAGCCTGTACCTATTAGTTGGGAATAACATCCATTGGTTTTCACGTTCGTGAATCGAGTTAAGTGCGTTGAGAACCTATTGAGCCCAAACCTAGAGTTTCATATCCTATAGCTTCCCCTTAGCGGTTCCAAATCCACTTAGGGTGCTAATAGCAACAAGACCACAAGGCGAGGTTATACCAATTGAAGATTCAGTAGCATAGGAACATTCATTTGTTTCCTACCCATATGAAGCTGGGTCGGTCACTGCCATCAAGCATTTGGTGGGTTGTTTGGACAATCAGGTTTCGGCACACATGCATTCAAAACCATAATCATAGGCATCACGTTAACAATGACAAATTATCCACCAACAACATATCAATTTCCGAGTCAATAACAACTTAAAAAGCAGCACCCCGAAGGGAGATTTACCGTAGAAAGTGCTTCTTTTCCGGATATATACAGAGCCAGAGAGATACAAACCAAGACAAAATCCAAGGAACAAACTATTGATATTCACCAAACGAGCAATATTATTTTTTCAAAAACTATATATTCGTGAGTACTGATTCTCAGAGGGAGAAAGGCAGACCAAATAACAAATGAGCCGTAGATTTTCTTTATTAAAACAAGTATTTTTAAAATCCAATAAATTTAAAAATGCATTGGCTGGGACCCTTTATAGCTGTGGACATCCAAGAGTCTGGCGCTGCACACTTTTATGAACTTGATGTTATTCTTTAGCTAGGATGGGTGAATGATGTTAACTTGAAACCCTAGACCTCAAATAAAATGATATTATGATGTTCCATATTGCCAAACTGATGTAATGCTTCTCAGGGGGATTACACTATTTTGTGATCTAGTAAAAACAATATCCTTCAACAATTGGCATGATAATTGGGGTAATTTATCCAAATGATAGTATTAGAGCTGAAATTTCTACATGGTATCAGAGCTACGATTTCTACATGGTATTAGAGCGCAAGGTTGTTCAAGTTCAATAGAGTTGAGGAGCTATCTGTTCTCTCTATCAACACGCATCTAGTCTCCTATCCCTCTCTAAAGAAGAGCTTGATTTAAGCTTAATACAATATTTTCTCTGAGTTTTATTTGCGCAGGTTGCAGAGAGTATCTCCTTGAGCGCATCAACATCTTAGTATGGATTCTTCTTTAGCTATGATATTGACTCCCTTCAACTATCACGAATGGAAATCCAAAATTGGCATTCTATTGCACAGTAAGGGACTCTATATAGTTTCTATGGCTTTAGAAAATGAACCAAATTCTGTTGTTGAGAAAGCTAAGTGGCATAATAGGTTGGATGAATCCTATGGATTTCTTTTCCTCTCTATTTTCCCGGATCTACTCTTTCATCTAGATGGTTTGACCACTCCAAACCAAGTATGGACCAAACTTGAGTCTCTCTTTGGAGTTCAATATGAGATAAGAGTGCACCAGTTGGAGAATGAGTTATTCTCATTGAGTCCAAGTAGTTTCGATTCTATTGAGGGTTTCTTCACCAAATTCAAGTCATTTGTTCTATTTCTCAAGAAATGTGGGATTGACAAAAAGGAATATCAATTGATCCTTTCCATTTTATCAAAATTAGGTCCTAAAAACTCTGTTTTTGTGTCTACCTTTTATGCTACTAGGTTTTCTATTTCTAACTGGAAAATGCCTTCTTTGAGTACATTCTTCGATTTATTGAAAAAGGAGAAAGATAAATTGATCTAGATGGGTGCTCTTATACATTCCAAGGGAAAGGATCATGCTCTCATAGTTCAAGGACGCAAGGATACCAAATCCAAAGAGAAGCAAATTCTGAAAGAGAAGAAGCCAAAGTCAAATTTTGAAGATGAGAGTTCAAAGCCTAATGATGAAGGTTCACTGAAGAAAGTCAAGAAGAAAGGAAATACAACCAAGTTTTCTTATTGCAGCAAGGTATTTTTAATCTTGAGAATAAATATTTCAAGAATCATATGGACATCATGTCTCATATTCTTGAGAATCACAACATCGAAGTTCTAGATGAGCTAGAGAAGCTTGCTGATTCTTCATAACACTATCATAGTCCGCAGTTCCAAGGTGATATAAACTATGCCTTGATTTCCATAGTAAAATCGTTTCCTCACATATCTGATATATATTATCCTTTTGATATATATCAGAATTAGAAATCTCAATTTCTTTATTTGATAATCCACCATGAGTGTCCTAGATTCATCTCTCAATAATTGTGATTTTTCACTAGATACTGACTTGTCTTTAAGAAACTCTTCCTCACTGCATAATTATGATTTAGAAGCATGTTTTCAGGATGATATGCATTCCATGACACCATTCATACCACCATCCATACCATCTACCATACTTCTGAATACTCCTAAGACTATAAGAACCCCAAGTTCATTAGTTGATTCCTCATTGGCTTCTTATGCAATGTTACTTATATCAAATGGTTTCAAGTCTTGCCTATTTTTCACTGGTTGGTTATACATGATCTTAGTCATCATTGGAATTAACTTACACATGTTTGGATCTATTCTAAACACTTATGTTTCAGATCTCAAGTCAATTCATCATTCATATTTTTACACTCATAAGTTTTCACCAATTGCTCATACTTTTCCTAGTCTATCCCCATTTCCTCATGGATACACTGAAGCTTTGGTATTTTTTGTTCCATATGATAATATTTCTGATATATCAAAATATTTTTAGCCTCATTTTAGATCTAGGAAGGTGCTATATCATATTGGAAGAAAGACATGTGATCCACATCACCATTTTACAGCTATACAAGGAACTGATTGTCTTAATTTTTGTACTCTTTGGTAAGGAGTATGCACATATCTCTTTTCCATTTCAGATTGTGTTTGAAAATCAGAGTTTTTTAGCAGCAAGAAGCATTCAGATAATTCTCCTACTTCATAAGATGATGAGATACAAGGAGTCTCTCCTCTTCCTTCTTGTAGACTCTACACTATAGTGCATGATCATGGAGTTTGATTTATTCATCAAAGTATTTCACTAGAAGCAGTTCATTCAGCTCATTCAAGTGAATATAAATACATACTGGAGACATATTTCAAATTTTGTGCCTTGTCATTTCTTGAGGGAGGATTTTCACCATGTGGTTTTGTTAGTTTTTCAACATTTAAGCTAGCATTATGTTAGGATCTTTTCACTGAGAGAATAACAAGCACAGCAATAACATAAGCACATCACAAGAGACAAGAGACACAAAGATTTTTGATTGAGGAAACCATAAATGGAGAAAACCCCGCAACTTCCTCTAATATAGTATCACCACAAGATGTGAAACCCAAAACAATAAGATGTACTCCCAACACAGCAGTAGCCTTCTGTCTTCTGTCAAGCAAAAGTATTTCCTTCTCCAATAGTGCGCCACACTTGAGAGAGCAAGTGATGTATTTCACAAGTGATAAATAGAGAGACTCTCACTCTCTATTTATATTCATCCATTCAATTGAATTGTACTTTCACACGTAGGCTCGACCTAATATTACTTACCCGAGCCTACACCTTAATTAGTGTATAATAACTCAAGTGCCCCGAAACTGTGGGGACTTACCTAATGACTTGATATGACTTATTTACATTATTAATCCTCCCGATCGGAACATCAGGGCATGACCACATGACTCAAATACATAATAGAAACATCCTAGAATAAACATCGGGTTACAATACATAAGATACATAGAAGAATACATTCTGAAGTTACATATACATCAACACTCCCTCTTAACTAGGAAGGTGTTCTTTCGACACGATTTTCAGCACTGGTCTTCTTCTCTGTATCAATTGGATCATCTTCGTCTTCAAGTCATCTTCATCTTCAAGTCATCTGGATTTGGATCATCTCTCGATCTGGATCATCATAGAACATCATCACAGGATCTAGATCATTACTCGATCTGGATCATCATCAATGGACTGGATCTGGATCATCACTCGATCTGGATCTGGATCTGGATCATCTCTTGATCTGGATCATCACTGCTAGATCTGGATCTCTCAGAGTCATCATAACTGGATCTGGATCATAGCTCGATCTGGATCTCCTCTGGTCATCATCATGTGTGTACTATATCGTCATAGGAAGTTCTACAGAGCCAGCCCTTTTTCATGCTGGTTGTAGGCCTAGCCACCAGGTAGGTCTTTTCCCAGCACTTACATTTGACCTGATTGTCAGAAAGGCACGCCCAGCACTCACATCTGATCATGTAGTAAACTACAATCACATCAGAAAGGCCCATCACTCACATTCACCAGCATGGTAGGCACATCAACTACCATCTGTGAAATGGCTCTGCACTTATATCTGACCTACTCGTCTGAAAGGCACATCCATCTAGATAGGAACACATCCTATCACAGTGATGGAAGACTCCCATCTAGACAAGAACACATCCTATCACAGTGATGAGAGATTTCAGCACTTACATCTGACCTACT
>LPNX010718294.1:27827-141786 GCA_001517045.1 Pseudotsuga menziesii
ATGCTTGTTATGAATGGCCCTTCAATTTGTACAAGCCTCCTTCTTGTTCTCCAATCACTACCACATCATCGATAGTCTTTCCTTGAGTCTCGTCATATGTTTGGAAGCCCCACTGTCTATGAGTCAATCATCACTTCCATGAGTAATGTTACCTGTGAGAGCTGATATCAGAACATATTCATCCTCACTTGAAGAATCTTCACTTTCATATCTGGATCTCTTTCTGGATGGTTCATCATCCTCTGCAGCATGAGCATGATGTCTTCTTTGGTCTTGTGAAAGACTTCTAACCTCGTCTCCCTCTGAAACTGGAACCTCCATACTGATGTAGGTGTCCAATACATTTTCTTCAGAGAGATCATATACTTCCAGGCTTGGAAGTTGTCAACTTCCCCAAGCTTGTCACCAAGCTGATGTGATATATCATATTGAAATGAGAACCTCAAATGGAAATAGCAAAGGATTAGATCTTACCGATTTGAGGTGTCCGTCCTTGTCCCGGAGTTCGCTGATCTAGGGTTTGTCACAGAAACCCTAATTTTCAAAAATTGGAATCTTACAGATCTCATTGGACAAACATATAGATCTCTTCAAATGGATCTGTCCAATGTACTCCTTTTCTGAAAACAGTGGAGGGAAGCTCTCGGAACAGGAAGCCCTAATTTTCCAATTTCTTCTGCAGAAATTCCTGTTACTGTTTCTGTGATATCTCTGAAATTAATGCTCCTATATGTCTTAACTTTCACACTGAGGTAACCTCGCATGTCCCTGATCCAACACCGCAAGTTTCATCAAAATTGGTTTCACCATTTGGGATTTATGATCCTTTTCCCAAGGTGACCTGTTACAGGACTGTTCAGAACATCGAAGTTGTACAGCATGCCACGGATCACTGGTTCATGCCTTTTCTGGAACATATTAAGGAATTCCATTTGGACCTCTGTAGCCCAAGATATTGCAATTATCCCTAGGTGTCCTGTTTATGGATGATTTCTGGAAGAGGCTGGAGCCCTAACTTGGAGAGATCATATCTCCTAGAGTACAGTGCATCGGAGTCTGATTTTTGGACACAAGATTCATCAGGATGTTATCTTCGGCCCCTGCAATTTTCAGCTTCTGAGACGTCTCCAATCTCGGAATATAGCGACTGTACCAAAACTTATCAGTTTTAGTATTTAGGGTTTCTCCTAGCTCAGGGTCAAACTAGGGTTTGACTTTCCTGCAGTTTTACCCAACCAAATTTCTTGATCCAGGTCTCTAAACTTCGGTTTTTATGAGGAGAACAATTCTATGCAGGTCTCACTCAAAAATTCCTCTTCTGTAGAAAGCCCTAATTTCCGCATCAAAACTGAAAATGCTCGAAATCGAATTCCGCTTCGACAGAAAGATGCACCCTTCAATGGAGAGTCATACTAGCATACTTTTGCTGAAAATATGTGGAGGAAGATCCAAAAAATAGGAAGCCCTAGTTCCTGTAGCTGCACAATGTCTTCTTCTCAGGTTAGCTCTGATACCATGTTAGTTTTTCAACATTTAAGCTAGCATTATGTTAGGATCTTTTCACTGAGAGAATAACAAGCACAACAATAACATAAGCACATCACAAGAGACAAGAGACACAAAGAGTTTTGATCGGGGAAACCATAAATGGAGAAAACCCCGCAACTTCCTCTAATATAGTATCACCACAAGATGTGAAACCCAAAACAGTAAGATGTACTCCCAACACAGTAGTAGCCTTCTGTCTTCTGTCAAGCCAAAGTATTTCCTTCTCCAATAGTGCGCCACACTTGAGAGAGCAAGTGATGTATTTCACAAGTGATAAATAGAGAGACTCTCACTCTCTATTTATATTAATCCGTTCAATTGAATTGCACTTTCACACGTAGGCTCGACCTAATATTACTTACTCGAGCCTACACCTTAATTAGTGTATAATAACTCAAGTGCCCCGAAACTGTGGGGACTTACCTAATGACTTGATATGACTTATTTACATTATTAATCCTCCCTATCGGAACATCGGGGCATGACCACATGACTCAAATACATAATAGAAACATCCCGGAATAAACATCAGGTTACAATACATAAGATACATAGAAGAATACATTCCGAAGTTACATATACATCAATAGGTTTTGCCTCTTCTCTCAGCTTTTCTGGACATGAATAATTGTAAAGGGTGACCATAGCCCTATTGTTGGGCCCTATATATATCTATATGCACCATATGTAGCTAATTATTTCAGACATAAACATCATAAAGTCAGACTTAAACAGGGGTGTGGGAATATAATAAACCGACTTCATAACTTAGGATAAAATATTTTAATCATTTTTTATTAAATTCCTACTAACTAGCCTAGATAGTTGGCATCCACTTGCACCACATGGTCAACACTTGCCATATATACCCCATGAGTTCTATTATTATGATTCTACTTTGATCCTATCCACTTTATTGGCTTCCAGAATTAGTAACCGTGCCTTCCTATAGATTTTGTCTTTATTCTGCTTTATTCCATCTTTTATGTGAATAAGGTAAACCTAGTCAACTAGGAAACTACTATCTTTTGTTGCCAACCCATCCTCCATTATTTTATCTCCATATTCCAGGCTTAGCATTTTTTTCCATCATTCATGACAACTCACTCCTGCCTTTTCTAGTTCGTGAGGTCCTTGACTGATTTGGGAAGTGCTTTAGCCACATACATGGGGTTTATCATATTTGGCAAGTCTGATTTATGAGCTAGCATGAGTTGTCTTCCACTAACTCAATTTTCCTTTATAAGGATGTATTACTATTGTAATAATTAATCAATTCAGTATTTGTTCATCATCAATTCAGTTGATCAATAATGCTTGGAAAGATATTGGATCACTTCTCTTGTATTCAATCTTTTATTCTTCTCTCTATTTTCCTTGTGCTTACTTGTAAGAATTATCTTAGTAGCAAGACCTACCTCCCGTTCTTCTTCTTTGCATCAAGATTCTTTTTCTAATGGTATTAGAGCTGCAATTTCTACATGGTATCAAAGATGCAATTTCTACGAATTCATGTTTCCTTCTTTTGCAAATAATTACATGCCACAAGCAAATAATTAACACTCAGTTACTCCCACTTTAGAAGCAAATAAATATTTGCATTTTATTACTATATAAATTGTTTGCCGATAAAATCAAAGAGGCAAGCACTTCCAACACTTCACAATCCTCCTAACAAAATATGCAATTGTGCTCATCTCCTCATGTATTCTTCCTTGTCTAATGGTCCTACGGTTCCTCATTCTCTACTATTTTTATAACCTACACTCAACAATTGCCATCATTCCTGCATTGCTCTCCTTTATTCACATCTTTATTTCTGTTTCACATCTTTTAATTAATGTTGCATAGAGAATTTGTTGTTTGGTCATATGTTCAACATCTAAATTTTTTGTGCCATTTTTTTAAGTGTGATTTTAAACAAATATATTTAGTTGGTTGTAACAAGTGTGTGAGATTATCTTGTATTTCACTAGTTCAATTATTGTGTAAAATAATTAAGTTGTATAATTTTGTGAATATTGGTTGTTTATTATTATTTTAATTGTTTGTTATAATTTTTGTAAAAATGATTTAGTTATTTAAATTAGTATTTGTTTTAATATTTGTGTATAATATTGTTAATATGTCTCCATGTAGATAAAACATTATTCTAATGACTTGTTTGTTTGTTCTTATGTGAATTTTGTAAATAAATGTCATCATTATTATTTTATTTCAAAATACAAGTATTGTTTCACATGTGGGATTAGGTGAAGAACAAAACAAATTAGCACATATTTGCTCTTTCTTTCCACTTTCATTTTAGCATTTTGCTTTTATTTAATTTTTCAGTTTCATCACTTTCCTTTGTTGCTTTCTTAGGTGTATCTTTTCGAGGACATTTTATTTGTGTAGTTTTGATGTTTGATTTCATTTCCTATTTGCTTAATTGATTCTCTATTCACAAGTTTGCTTTTATTTTTAGTTTTCTTAAAATTTCATTTAGTGTGTAGTGAGTTTTCATTTCATTTTTCCTTAAAAAATACTAAAAATAAAAATATTTTGGGTAATGTAAGAACTCTATGCACTAATCCATGTGCGAGACGAGACCCATCAACCAAGGAGAAGGATTCACAGATGATAAATATTTTTGAAGAACTCTCTCAAATCCTAGAAGCAATTGGGATCTCTACCTCTCAGGAAGAACAAATCTTGACAACAGTCAAGAACCTACCAGCGTCTAACGAACTAATAAAAGAAGAAGCGATACATGAACAACAACAACGGTATACCAAAGAACCATGGACCACATATGATGGAGAGCAACTCTTAGAACCTGAGATCGAGGAGTTCCTGATATGCCCTTCTGAACATACTCTATGCACTCAAGAGACCAATCACCCAAAAGAGGACAATCTGCATGAAATAATAGAAGAAGACATTTAGGGTGGTCTAAATGAAGAAGAGAACCAAGAACATTATGATTATATTGAGCTATGGTTCCAAGCGACCATCGATAGGAAGCATTCTACTCTTCTTCAACAACTCTTTTCATCATATCATTCAAAGCAGTTAGTCTCTCATACTTTGGTATACTTTAAAGCATATTTTTCAAAACTAAGTATGAGTATGTTTGTCATCTTGTTACGCACATGGTTTCACTTGAAGTTCTCCTACACTTGAAGGAGATTATATTTTATTCATGTAGAGTAGGATGATGATGTAAATAAATAAATGAAAAAAAAAATAAAGAGAAAAACTAAGTCCTTTTGTGAAAACCAATTTACTGGCGCAAGTGGACATGAACTTTGCTTGAAAACTAGGCAATTGGTAGGCAAAGTTCTCAATAAGTTTGTAAGTTTTTATTGGTTCTTCAAATAATTTATTCTACAAATTATTATGTTTGGCACTCGTATTGGATGATGTGGAATTAACTAAGGTCCACCTTCCAATGGTCTTGTCCTAGCGACCACATCAAATTATCCGAGAAACAAGATTCAAGTTATCTATAGTGCCCTGGAATCTGCATACATCAATGACATATATCCTTGTTGTTAATCATGGGGATTCATCAATGACTATGGTTGAAAAATATTGTAGGTGGCTTGATTTAAATTCATATATTTGTACCTGTCAAGATGTACTGAGGTACTTTAGCACTCATTATAATTAATGGTGAGTTGCTTCACATTGGTTAATGACATACCTTAATGTTCAGTAATCCAATGATTTCTTTTCATGTTCGACATCAACACATTCATTCACATGATAAGAATTGTACCATGGTTTTGTATCAGTTGAAGACTATATGGTTTATGGCTCCACAACTTGTATAAGTTTCTTTCCTTGTTTTAGTAGCACCATCCACACTTGCTCACCTTGTTTGCATGAGGACATGCAAACCATTAGGTGTGGGGGAGAAAGCATGAATCATTAGATCCTTCTTTTCAAAATCTTCAGAGTTTCTTCCATTCAACATATCAACATTCTTATCTCTCATCCTTACTCAGTTTCAGCCATCATGTACCATGTTCCATGACATCCTGCATCACACAACGAATCCAAGGTAAAGTTGAGGTAAAACAGGTTAAAATTCTTTAACTCATTAAAAGTTTAAGAAAAATTTATGATTAACCACTATACAATCTTTTAAACCACTATCATTATCAACCATTAATACCTTCCATCTTCCATCCACCGTCATCCATAAAATGCATGCTCTAGTAAGCAAATAAGAATGAAAGAAAAGAGATTCATAAATACAAAGCAATATCTGTAGTGCCTTCTCTTTAAACATCGCAAGACATTCTCAAAACTGAATGTTCTCAATAGAGGATGAAGTCACTATTTCTTATTAAATAGCTATTAATAAATAATGGTGTTAAACATGAAGAGCATAAAATCAAATGAGTTCATAACCACTTATTCATCATTTACTATATGTTATATTTTCATAGACATGCCTGTGATAGTATTATAAATCCACAAGAACCGACACTTGCATAAAGAAATCAATAGAGTATATAAGGAGCAAGGATTTTGTTTTCATGAGGACATGCAAACCAACATGCATGGGGGAATGTTGGGCTCCAAATATGTCATATTTTCTACTATAAAATCCTCCATTCACAAGCCATATTCTTTCACTTTTAATGCATTCCAACACCATTATTCCATCACTTACCACTAAATACAACCATCCTACATTATAGCTAATTATTATTGTTTTATTGTATTTTTAATGATTAAATATGCTTTATCATGGTTTTATCGATGAAGATTTAACAATGTTTTTTTGTGGCCAAACAACCTGTTCATGTAGCAATTCTTCCTGCACTAATTTTTGCACCAATTCATGGTTGGCATATTTTTACACTTCAAAATTGTATTCTTCCATTTGGATGTATCATATGGATGCTTATAGATGTTGAGGTGTCGATTATACCTCTCCCAACTCGCACATGTTATTTTCCAACTCATGGTCAAATAATTTCCACCGATTTGCAAATGATTATAAAATACCAAATTGGGGAGTGATATGCAGCCAAATGAGAATAGATTTTGAAAATCTGACAAAAACCCACTTGCAGAATATATCCATTTAGATAAATTGAGAGAGATTTTTCCATATTTGAGACATTTGCAAATATAACAAATGATATTCATCACCAATCTGCCCAAATTTCGTAGGTTCCCACACCATTTGTTCCTGTACTATTTAGATTTTCGGATTCCTGCACCCAAATTACCCGGGATTCCTGCACCCGAATCCATATTTTTAGGAAATTGAATTTCCAAATTTCAAATAGCTTGGGTATGATTGTGGAGTTTGTTTGGATGTCGTTTCTCACCTTTCATGGATAAATAAAGGTTGAAGAAGGACTCCTTGGCATGAAAAAGAGATCCATTGTAAAAGTTGGATACTATCATATTGTAAGCTAAGTTTTTAATCTGAATGGAAAGCTGATTATTGTTGTTGATATTCTAAGTACAATCATAAGCTTGATTTGAGTTCTTTCAGCAGTGTTAACTAGGATGAGAATTCCCCCCCAACTTGGGTGACAATATGCTATTGTAATTATTAGTATATAATTTAGTTTGTCCAATTTTATTCTAGTTTTTATGTTGTCGTATTTTATGTTGATTTTGATTATGCTTTATTTCATTCTACTGATTCGTTTTTAGTTATTGTGCAATGAATTTGGAGACTTTCCTTCAAAGGAATTCACCCACTCTATTTGATCAATTTAAATAATCTTTGTACTTTCAATGTAACTCATTCCCACACTGTATTATTGCACTATAACTCATTCCCGCACTGCATTACTGTGTTGTAACTCATTCCCGCAATGTATTATTACGCTATAACTCATTCCCTCATTGTGTTCTTGTGTTCCCGTACTATAACTCATTCCTTCACCTTTCACAATCTAATTCATGTTACCTTCTTTTGCAAATAATTAAATGATGCAAGCAAATAATTAGCACTTAGTTACTCCCACTTTAGAAGCAAATAAATATTTGCATTTGATTACTATATAAATTGTTTGTCAATAAAATCAAAGAGGCAAGCACTTCCAACACTTCACAATCCTTCCAATTATATCTACAATTGTGCTAATCTCGTAATGTATTATTCCTTATCCAATGGTCCTACGGTTCCTCATTCTCTGCTATTTTTATGTGACCTGCACTCAACAATTGCCATCATTCCTGCATTGCTCTCCTTTATTCACATCTTTATTTATGATTCACATCTTTCAGTTAATGTTGTATAGAGAATTTGTTGTTTGGTCATATGTTCAGCATCTAAATTTTTTGTGCCATTGTTTCAAGTGTGAGTTAAAACAAATATATGGAGCAACCGTATCCAGTTGGTCGGTTAATAGTCGAATCCGACTTTCATGTTGGATGATAAATAAGAATAATATATATTAGATGATGAATATTACAATGGTGTCTTGGCCTTAAATATGGCTTGGACACTTGATGATGAGGAGACTCCTCCTTTCATAATAACTTAATTAACCTAACTATTAATTATTTAATTATTATCTTATTTTATGTTCGTTACAATATATTTAGTTGGTTGTAACAAGTGTGTGAGATTATCTTGTATTTCACTAGTTGTATGATTGTTTAAAATAATTAAGTTGTATTTTTTTGTGAAATGTTGTTTATTATTATTTTAATTGTTTGTAATAATTTTTGTCAAAATGTTGTTAGTTATTTAAATTAGTATTTGTTTTAATATTTGTGTATAATATTGTTAATATGTCTCGTTGTAGATAAAACATTATTCTAATGATTTTTTTTTTGTTATTATGTGAATTTTGTAAATAAATGTCATCTTTATTTTATTTCAAAATAGAAGTATTGTTTCACATGTGGCATTAAGTGAAGAACGAAACTAATTAGCACATCTTTTATCTTTCATTCCACTTCCATTTTAGCATTTTGCTTTTATTTTATTTTCAATTTCATTGCTTTCCTTTGTTTCTTTCTTAGGTGTATCCTTTCGAGGACATTTTAGTTGTGTGGGTTTAAAGTTTGATTTCATTTCCTATTTGTTTAATTTCTTCTCTATTCACTAGTTTGCTTTTATTTTTAGTTTGTTTAAAATTTCTTTTAGTGTGTAGTTTGTTTTCATTTCATTTTTCATTAAAAATATTAAAAATAAAAAAAATATTTTGGGTGCGGTAAGAACTCTATGCACTAATCCGTGCTAGACAAGACCCATCAACCAACAAGAAGGATTCAAAGATGATACATATTTTTGAAGAACTCTCTCAAATCCTAGCAACAACTAGGATTGATTCCTCTTAGGAAGAATAAATCTTGACAGTAGTCATGAACCATTAAAAGAAGAAGAGCTACATGAGCAACAAGGGGATACCAAAGAACCATGGACCACATATGATGGAGAGAAACTCTTAGAACCTGAGATCGAGGAGTTCTTGATATGCTTCTTTGAAGATACTCTATGCACTCAAGATACCAATCATCCAAAAGAGGACAATCTGCATGACATAATAGAAGAAGACATTCAGGGTGGTCTAAATGAAGAAGAGAACCAAGAACATTATGATTATATCGAACTATGTTTCCAAGCGACCATCGAGATGAAGCATTCTACTCTTCTTCAACAACTATTCTCATCATATCATTCAAAGCAGTTGGTCTCTCATACTTTGGTATACTTTAAATCATATGTTTCACACCTAAGTATGAGTATGTTTGTCATCTTGTTACGCACATGGTTACACTGGAAGTTCTCCTACACTTAAAGAAGATTATATTTTATTCATGTAGAGTAGGATGATGATGTAAATAAATAAATGAAAAAAATGTAAAGAGAAAAAATAAGTCCTTTTGTGAAAACCAGTTTATTGGCGCAACTAGACATGATTTTTTTTTGAAAACTAGGCAACTAGTAGGAAAAGTTCTCAATAAGTCTGTAATCTTGTATTGGTTCTTCAAATCATGTTTTCTCCAAATTATTATGTTTTTTACCCATATTGGATGATGTGGAATTATTTAAGGTCCACCTTCCAATTCTCTTGTCCTTTGGGAAAAAAGATTTGAGTTATGTATAGTGCCCTGGAATTTGCATACATCAATGGCATATCTCCTTGTTGTTTATCATGGGGATTCATCAATGCCTCTTGGTTGAAAAATATTCTTGGTGACTTGACTTCAATGCATCTATTTGTTCATGTCAAGATGTACTGACGTACTTTAACACTCATTATCATTAACAATGAGTTACTTCACATTGGTTAACGACGTACCTTAATGGCCAGTAATCCAATGATTTCTTTTCATGCTCGACATCAACACATTCATTCGCATTATAAGAATTGTACCATGGTTTTGTAGCGGTTGAAGATTAAATGGTTTATGGTTCCACAACTTGTGGAAGTTTCTTTCCTTGTTTTAGTAGCACCATCCACACTTCCTCACCTTGTTTGCATGAGGACATGCAAACCATTAGATGTGGGGGAGAAATCATGAATCATTAGATCCTTCATCTCAACATCTTCAAAGTTCCTTCAGTTCAACATATCAACATTCTTAGCTCTCATCCTTACTCGGTTTCAGCTATCATGTACCATGTTCCATTACATCCCACAATACACATCAAAAGCAAGGTAAACTTGAGGTAAACAAGTTAAAGCTCTTTAACCCATTACAAATTTAATAAAACTTGACGATTAACCACTGTACAATCTTTTAAAGCACTATCATTATCAACCATTGAGACCTTCCATCTTCCATCCACCATCACCCATAAAATTCATGCTTTAGTAAGGCCATAACAATGAAAGAAAAGTGGTTCATGAATACAAAGCAATATCTGTAGTGTCTTCTCTTTAAACATCACAAGACATTCCCAAAACTGAATGTTCTCAATAGAGGATGAAGTCACTATTTCTTATTAAAGAACCTTGAATAAATAATGGTCTAAAAAATGAGAGCATAAAAGCAAATGAGTTCATAACAACTTCTTCATTATTTACTATCTATTATCTTTTCATAGCCATGCATGTGATAGTATGATAAATCCACAAGAATCGACACTTGCATAAAGAAATCAATAGAGTATACAAGGAGAAAGGATTTTGTTTGCATGAGGACATGCAAATGAACAGGCGTTGGGGAATGTTGGGCTCCAAATATGTCATATTTTCTACTATAAAAAGCCTCCATTCACAAGCCATATTCTTTCACTTTTGATGAATTCCAACACTATTATTCCATCACTTACCACTAAATACATCCATCCTACATTATAGTTAATTATTATTGTTTTCTTGTATCTTTAATGATTAAATATGTTTTATCATGGTTTTATCGATGAAGCTTTAACAATGTGTTTTTGTGGCCAAGCAACATGTTCCTGTACCAATTTTTCCTGCACTAGTTTTTGCACCAATTCATGGTTGGCATATTTTTACACTTCAAAATTGTATTCTTCCATTTGGATGTATCATATGGATTCTTCTAGATGTTGAGGTGTCCATTAGACCTCTCCCAACTCGCACGTGTGATTTTTCAACTCACGGTCAAATATTTTCAACCGATTTGCAAAAGATTATAAACTACCAAATCGGGGAGCAATTTGCGGCCAAAGGAGAACATAATTTGTAATTCTGCCAAAAAACCCACTTGCAGAATACATCCATTTAGCTGAATTGCGAGCTATTTTTATAGATTTGAGACATTTGCAAATATAATGGAGGATATTCATCACCAATATTCCCAAATTTCAGATGTTCCTGCACCAGCGGCTCCTGCACCATTTGTTCCTGTACTAGCTAGATTTATGGATTCCTACACCAGAATTACTCAGGATTCCTGCACCTGAATCCATAATTTTAGAAAATTTAATTTCCAAATTTCAAACATCTTGGCTATGATTGTGGATTTTGTTTGGAGGTCATTTCTCACCTCTCATGTATAAGTAGAGGTTGAAGAAGGACTCATGGGCATGAAAAAGAGATCCATTGTAAAAGCTGGGTACTATCATATTGTAAGCTAAGGATTTAATCTGAATGGAGAGATGATTATTGTTGTTGATATTCTGAGTACAATCATAAGCTTGATTTGAGTTCTTTCAGCAGTGTTAACTAGGATGGGAAGCCCCCCCAACTTGGGTGACAATATGGTGTTGTAATTATTAGTATATAATTCAATTTGTCTAATTTTATTCTAGTTTTTATGTTTTTGTATTTTATGTTGATTTTGATTATGCATTATTTCATTTTGCTAATTTGTTTGTAATTATTGTGCATTGAATTTGGAGATTTTCCTTCAAAGGAATTCACCCACTCAATTTGATCAGTTTAAATATTCTTTGCACGTTCATTGTAACTCATTCCCGCACTATATTATTGCACCGTAACTCATTCCTGCATTGTATTATTGTGTTGTAACTCATTCCCGCACTATATTATTACATTGTAAGTCATTCCCGCACTGTGTTCATGTGTTCCCATACTATAACTCATTCCTTCACCTTTCACAATCTAATTCACGTTGTCTTCTTTTGTAAATAATTACATGTTGCAAGCAAATAATTAGCATTCAGTTGCTCCCACTTTAGAAGAAAATAAATATTTGCATTTGATTACTATATAGGTTATTTGCAGATAAAATCAAAGGGGCAAGCACTTCCAACACTTCACAATCTTCCCAATCAAATACGCAATTGTGCTAGTCTCCTCGAGTATTCTTCCTTATCCAATGGTCCTATGGTTCCTCATTCTCTACTATTTTTATAACATGCGCTCAACAATTGCCATCATTCCTACATTTCTCTCCTTTATTTACATCTTTATTTCTGATTCACATCTTTCAATTAATGCTGCATTGAGAATTTGTTGTTTGGTCATATGTTCAACGTTTAAATTTTTCGTGCCATTGTTTTAAGTGTGAGTTTAAACATATATATTTAGTTGGGTGTAACAAGTGTGTGAGATTATCTTGTATTTCACTAGTTGTATTATTGTTTAAAATAATTAATTTTTATACTTTTGTGAAGATAGGTTGTTTATTATTATATTTTTTCCAAATTTCCCTCTACATATACATTGTGTGTTAGGAATTTCCTAGGAAATTGTGGTCAAATTCCCCCCAGGGGCGGAGGCCAAGTTGGCTCTCCAACTCAAGTAAGTACCTCCCAAATTTCAGAAAATAATGTGTTGATGTATATAAAACATCAATGGCCTTCGTTATTCGTGGTTATTAAGCTCTGCAAACTGGTTATGAGGCACACCATCTATATGGTAATTTTCAGGGTGTTTGCTTACGGGGAAATCCCATTACTAGTTCAAATTGGACACATGAAATGTAGAATAGATGGTTCATATGGTAAAATAACATATAATTGTTCTCTAAATCATAAAAAATAATGTCCCAACAATATACAACTCAGAGAAAATCTCTCATACAAATCTGATATAAACTATTTCAAGCTTGAAGCCAATTTCATTAAAACTAGTGACTCAAAAGCATGTGAAATCAAGATTTTTCACATAGATTTATGATATTTCAAATTAAAAATAATATGGAAATAAGAGTACAGAGACATACATCATATACCCAATATTGGGCATCAAATATACTCAGAAAATCGCAAGCATCACTCCAACAAGTGCGCCATCAACATAAAAGTATGGGGGAATGGAGAAGAAGGAATGGGGGAAGAGGGAGATAAGTGAGAACTCTAACTGTATGAACCTTAAAAATGAAAATTAAAAACATACATTAAGCTCAAATTATAGGTTTGAATGGGCTATCCATCAACCAACTTGGAAAGGAATCCAACTCCCTCAAAATTGGTTCACAAGCAGGGAGAGTGAACACTCATCGTGCAATGGACAAAAAAAATCTCTCCAAAATGCCAAATTCCAATTAACAAATGATAAAAATATATTATTATTCCTCATGAAATCATTTTATTAATTCCATGAGGCATCCTAAGGTCGTATTTCCCTCTATGGGCTTCCTCCAACTCATCTTAGTGGTTTAGTAACTCCTTTGACAGTTGTCTTCTTCTTCATGCTCCAATTCTTTCCCCAATTCGAATGGATGCCTCTAACTCCCAAATTCAACCTCTTGGTGGATATTTTTATCCCTTTCATATCATATTTGTCACAGGTCTTCAATCAATTTTGAATTTGTCATAGTTTTCATAGAATCTTTTATCATTAGTTGCCATATAGTGCATGTAATCTCCTTCCAAATGGCACACATTGTATTCTTAGTCTCTTATTCTTCCATGGGAGTTGATCTCCTCTCCTAATTATAATTACTTGTCTCATGATAGGATATGTGACACCACATCACCCTCCAAGAACATTACATTCCTCTTGGGGTCGAATTTGGATGAAGGTCATGCCAAGTGTGTGGGGGAATATAGTCACCCAAAGACTCCACAAGCTTCCAAGTGTCTTCATGAACCAACACCACCTTATTTTCCTAGCATTTATTTCTTATATGACCCATTTTAATGTGAATATGGTAAACTAAATTCCTTTTGGTTCCTATATCCCCCCTATTACAACATTTATGTTTCCATCCCCACCTAGGGAACTAGTAGGTTTGTGAAACATTATTTGCAAGTAGTCTTATTTGGATGAGGACATGATAGATGTTGAGTTGAAAAAATATGCAGAATCAAAGGTAAAATATGTTGAGTTGGAAAATCTTTGGAGTATTAAAGGTAAAGCATGTTGAGTTGGAAAAAATATGGAGCATCGAAATTGATTGATGTTGAGTTGAAAAAATATGGGGCAGCAAAGGTAAAATAGTCGAGTTGGAAAAATATGGAGCATCAGTGATAAATGATAAAGTATTGGCTGCAAATTTATAAGAAGTAACCTTCAAGAAAAATGAAATTAAAGAAAATAATATTATAAAACTCTCTTACCTACTATCAAGCAGGGTTTTGTCTAACAAGTAAACCTAATAAAAACAAACAAATAATAATAAAATAAGAGATGTGTAAGTAATGATGTGAATGCATGTTAAGACTAATCAAGTATTTGTTTGGCATTGGTTCCATAGAACAACAACATTTGTGTGTGAATGACTAATAAGACCAATCATGGATTGGTTCAACATATGGTTTCGTTAAGAAAATATGGGGATTTCCAAGTTGTATGCACATCCTGAACAACATAGGTAGGAGATACACTTGAAACTATACAGTAAAGTTAAAGGATATCATCCTTGTGTTGGATGGGGCATGTTGCAGCCACAAGTTGTGTCGAGGATTAGGTTCCCTCAAAGGGAACATAAAGTGATATTGGACTGCATCGCAGTATAAGACCATAGTCCCTGTAATCGTATTCATTGATGACTACTGGGAATAGGCCTGAGATGAATGACCATGGGTGCGTCTTATGCTCACGGATAGAACTACCTATATGTACACTAGTACTATTATAAATTAATATGTGTTTTCATATTTTTCCTATAAGCATGTTATGTTCATATTGTGCTTATGTTATGATCATGATTATGAAAGTTGATATAATTGTTTTATGTTGAAAAAGCAAGTTGAAAACGACTAAGAGTACTTGGAAAGGAGTACTACCACATAAGAGGTATGGACGAGGATGTTATAAATGGAAAATTTATGTGCCACGAAAGGAAAAATGTGAATATTCTATCTTACACTATATATATCTCATGTATGGTTGAGATATATTGTAGTTGTAGTCTTGACTTGGCTTCTCGGTGGAGAGCCATCCCTTGTTTATTATTTATATACACAGTTGCAATCTCGGCTTGGATTCTCGATGGAGAGACAACCCTTTGTTTATTATTTATATACACAGTTGCAATCTTGACTTGGATTCTTGGTGGAAAGCTAACCCTTTTAATGTTTGTTATTTATATACATAGTTGTAGTCTTAGCTTTGCTTCTTGGTGGAGATCCAACCCTTTGTTTACTATATATGTATACATAGTTGTAATCTCAACTTGGCTTCTTGTTGGAGATCCAACCCTCTTATTATTTATATACACACAACTATACATATTGGCTTGGCTTCTTGATGGAGAGGTAACGCTTCTATGTTATGGATATGATGTGAGCCAAACATGTGGCTTGGTCTCATGATGGAGACCCATACTTCTCTTTCACACTTAATTGTTCATTAACTATACAAAGGGACTTTGTCACATGTTTAAGACTCGACATATTACTTCTATGTATATATATGTGTACATACATATATACATATGTGTATACATCTGCACACACTAACACACACACACACACACATATATAGCCCGATGGGTTAGCTCAAGTGGTTGAGAGATGTTTATGCTAGCAGAAGGTCTCGGGGTCAAATCCCTGGGTGGCTATGCAGGGGCCTCACTTGATGACCCCATCGGGTTAGGCCCCATAATCAGGGCCGATAGTTTACCTCGAGTACCATCCTAAAAAAATGGAGAAGTATCTCAGGGTTTCCTGAGCGACGTTCCATCATTAATATGTGTGTGTGTGTGTGTGTGCGTGCGCGCACGTGTGTACGNTTGTTAATTTAGAGAAGTTAATGCTTTAATGGGTAAGGATTGAGGATTAAGAATTAAGAATCAAATCCCTTAATCTTTAAGTCAAATATATTGGTTAGTAATTGAGAATATTGACGAAGAATAAGTCCCAGAGTGTAGCTTAACACTCCATCTATGTGATTAACTCTTAGTAAAAGGTTTCCTTTTATTATATCTACCACCTAAGTGGATTAATTGCTCAACTTGGGGTGGCCACTAAAAGGAAAGAATATATGCCAGAAAGAGAGCCAAAATGTTGGGTGGAGCGTTGCAGTCAAGTCTTCGATTGAAGAAACCTACATGATTCAAATAAGTATCTTACCGATGTTAAGTTATTATTGTTACTCAAGTTTAATTCAAAATATGTTCAAGAATAGTATGTTGGGCTAACAAAATTAATTGTAAATGCTTATTTGTTATTGAAGAACTATTATCAATTATCTATTTGGCTATAAGTAATGTTTATATGTTTTAGATAATTGTTATTGGTTTTCTCGAAGTTATTGAATATTTCATTTAATAGGTATGGGTAATCTTGGTCGTGAAGGAGGCATAAATATTATGACTTTTCATGTGTTAACTCTTAAATATATCATATAATATGAAGGGAGGTTATGTCAGGAGTTAATATCACATGTAATGTCAACATATAGCTTGTTTTAGGTGAATGCACATCTAATAGACTACTTATGAATTTCATTATGTTGGACTATATTAAAGTGTGTTGAT
Source organism: Pseudotsuga menziesii (assembly GCA_001517045.1). NCBI lineage: Eukaryota > Viridiplantae > Streptophyta > Pinopsida > Pinales > Pinaceae > Pseudotsuga > Pseudotsuga menziesii. The sequence continues at coordinate 44,655 of LPNX010718294.1, forward strand.
ACCATATATTAAATGGTTAATCAAGGAATTGACTTAATTCCTTTATGTATGAAGGAAGTTAACAATGAATAAATGTATTTAACTAACTTATTAGTAATATTTAGTAGACCATAATCTAAAATTAGATATGCAAGAATATTGTAAGTCTTAACTGAAAGGAAAGATTGAGATATAACTTATATATAACATATTACATGAAGTAGAAGATGAAAGTATTATGTTTTGTGTGTTGGATGTAAGTAGTATAATTTTGAGTATACAACTTGAAATGAGCTCATAATACTTGAAAAATAAATATCTTGGAATGCTTATTATTATGCATAAAAGTGTTGATGTGGTATAGAAGAACCATCACCACTAGGATTACAATATTATTAATATGTGAGTAAGCATGCATATATGTTTGATCTGATCTTATGTTTTTGGCTATGTCTAATAAGTTTGAGGTTATGGTTAAGAGATTAAGGATAAATGGTTGTCTTATTTAATTATATTTAAAATTGCTATATTAGAAATAGGGTAGCATTTATCATTTGTTTAGAGTCTTGATTACTAAATGTTAAAATACATAATAGATCTCATTGTTATGAGTTATTAGTCATAAAAAAATTAGTTAATTAGTATTTACATATGTTTCTTATAAGTAAAAAAATGTAAATGGAATAATATTAAGTAATATTTGATACTAATAAACTGTTTGGTTTAGACATGTAAATGAAAATTTTCATACCCCATATCCTCAAATGGCTATTGAGGGTATTGGGTATGTTACAATTAGCATGGCAATATAGATTCAAAATTCATAATTACAAGGATCTAAGGCAAGGGACTCATATGTTCTAGGTGTTGTTGATTAATATTCAACTGTTGTGGGGATTTTCCCGATCCACCCAACCATAGATATGTAGGAAAATCTAGTCTTAGTTTCCCCACAATCATCCCTGAGCCCACTCCTGGTCTCTCTAGGGTTTTATTTTAGGATTCTTATAGTGTAGATTCCTTTTAAGGTCAATAGATCTACATTCCGGCTAAGGGCCTTAGCTTGGCTAGCACCAATTACTCTCACTCTATATAGATGATACTATTGTTGTTAGTACCTGGGTAGTCCTCCTACTAGATGGTACAAAACACCTTAGTTCTCACACTTTATGTCCATAGAGATTTTCAACCATGATTGGAATTGGTTCTCGTAATCTATAAGCATATTCCACTAGATAAATCCTCCCCTTCAACTATTCATCTTTATGTTAATTAAAGTTTCCTTTGTTTCATATTTCATATTACTCTTTTCTTCAAAAAATTTCAAATTTTTGTCCTTTAATGTGTATTGCTCTTCTTTCTTTCTCCAAGAGAATGAACCCCTTGGAATTATTTTTCCCCCACTTTTGTAGAAGAGGAATTTATTGTTATTAGTCAATTTCTTAGGAGATGCCATCTATGTGGGAGTAACAATTCTAGAAGAGTCCCTTCATTTTCTCTTTTATTCTATTCTTATTCTACTTATTTATTTTCTATTTTTATTTAGATTTCAATTTAATTTATTTTTTGTTTAGACTTCTTAATTCTTTTTGTTTTCTTTAATTCTTTCCCAAAAGAGAATAGAACCATTCATTCATCGGTTATCCCCCATAGTAGAATGAAATATTTAACATAGTTCAATAAAAAAAAACAAACACATACCATTGCCAATTATAGAGTTCCATTGTTTACAACACTTAGCCGCATTGAAGGGTTGACATTATGGGGTATTACATTAACTCAGGAAAGAAGGCTATAAAAAAGGTATTTCCCACCTGATTTTCATTCTTGTTTTTCTTTATATATTATTGATGCTTATCCTATAACTATTAAGGAAGCAGTGGATTTAGAGGTATAAAATCTAGAAGAAATCCATGGTTGAAGAAATGGATGTATTGGATAAAATTGAAACTTGGGATAAATTGAGATACTACTTGGAAGAACAGTCATTGGTAGAAATTGTTTTTTAAAAAGAAGTTGAATGAGAGAAGAAACAAGAAACAAAGTTTCCCAGTGTGCGGTCTTAGATCAAGAAACAAAATTTGTGTTTTAATATGATATCATCAACTTAATCTTAGTTAGCTATGCATTTAATTTTACTAACACATTGGGTATATATCACATGCTAGGATTTTACGTACTTTTATATCATGCCAAGGTTCTCTGTTGGGTCCCAATCGTCTCATGATTCTTGAGTTCCTTGAGGGATAAAACCCATGCCTACATCGTTTGGCCTAATGTGAGTCGAGGAGGTCCAACGATTTACCCACCCTGAGGCATGTAGCTTAGGAGTGGGTTGGTAACTATAGCCATGTAGCTTAGGATATATAACATGCATGCAATCGAATAGATGTTACGATTTACAATCTCTTTACTATTCAACTATCTTTATCATAAATGTACTAGATAAGCATTTTAAACTTTGAGTCACATCAGTAGTTTCTTATTTTAGTAGATATTATCATAATTCTATATATGCATTTCACTATTATTATATTTCAACTCTATTTTCCATTATGTTCTGCAATAGATTCTATGGCCCAATGTCATAGCTAGATACTTACAATATGAACAATTATGATAACTAGATCAACTTCCCAATGCAACTGCTAGGACAATAAACAAATAACTAGTTGTACTAGAGTTTGATGTCCAACACAACAATTAGGGTAACTACACATAAGTTCTATCTAGTCTCTTCTACCCAATGCAGTAGTTAGGGTAATCACATAACATAACAAAAATACTTCAACATACCAGATTTATATTAAAAACCAAATCATAATTCAGATTAATCAAACTATTAATCTTATGATTACTAGCATGTATGCCATAGGATAATATTATTCTTGTTACTGTTTTCATCACATACAAACATAATATTAGATCACATTCCTATATTTATCATGCCACCATGTATCACTTTGGATCAATAACTACAACATATCATCAAGTAGATAAACATGTGTTTCAGATCTATCTCTAGATAGTCCATTAGATCTAAACATAGATCTACATGCTTAAACAACATACTATTAGTGTAACATACCCAATACCCTTAATAGCCATCTGGAGATATAGGTTATGAAAATTTTAATTTACATGTCTAAACCAACCAAATTTATTTGTCTTAATAGTTACTTGATATTATTTCATTTGAATTTATTTTTACTTATAAGAAACATATAAATACTAATTAACCAATTTATTTTATGAGTAATAATATATAACAATGGGATCTACTACGTCTTTTAACATGTAGTAACTAAGTCTTTAACCAAATGAATGACACTCTATTTCTAAAATATCACTTTTAAATCTACTTGAATAAAACAACCATTGAATCCTTAATTTTTTAATAATAACCTCAACCTTATTAGACATAGTCAATAACATAAGATTAGATCAAACTTATATATGCTTAAGTACTCACGTATTAATAGTATTGTAATCCAAGTGGCTATGGTTCTTCTATACCACATCATCACGTTTATGCATAATAATAACCATTCCAAGATATTCATTTTTTAGGTATTGTGAGCTCATTTCAAGTAGGATACTAAAAATTATACTACTTAGATCCAACACATAAAACATACTACTTTCATCTTCTGCTTCACATAATACATTCTATACGAGTTATACCACAATCCTTTCAGTTAAGTACAATATTCTTGCATATCTACTTTTCGATTATGATATACTAAATACTAGTAAGTTAGTCATATACATTTTTTCATAGTTAACTTCCTCCATTGACAAAGGGATCAAGTAAATTCCATGATTAAATGTTTAACATATGATATCAACACACTTCAATATAGTCTAACATAATGAAATTCATAAGTATTTTATTAGATGTACATACACCTAAAACAAGCTATATGTTGACATTACATGTGATATTAACTACTAACATAACCTCCCTCAATCTTATAAAACATATTTAAGAACTAACACATTAAAATTCGAAAGATCTATCTCTCCTTCATTACCGAGATTATTCATACATGTTTAATGCAATATTCAATAATTTCAAGAAAACCAAGAATAAATATTTAAAACATATAACCATTACTTATATCCAAATAGATAATTCATAACAATTCCTCAATAACAAATAAGCATTTACAATGAATTATGTTAGCTCAACATACTATTCTTAAACATATTTTGAATAAAACTTGACTAACAATAATAATTTATCCTTGGTAAAATAATTATTTGAATCATGCAGGTTTGTGCGACTAAAGGCTTGACTGCAACGTTCCACCTAATATTAAATACTTTCAATGCTTTACTGGCGGGACATTGGCCTTGAGCTCCTCTCCAGGAACTTGTACATTGTACACTTACATTTTTATTTTCGTTACAGAAGAATTGGGGTATCAGAGGGAATATTACATCCTCCCCCCCTTAGAAATAACATCATCCTCGGCATTTGTGCCCTTCAAAACTTTATTTTCAACTTTCAATTGTCTTTGCGAAATATAATTTCTGTTATTTTTGCTTGGTTTTCCAAACTTATTTATCTTCAAGATCTCTGCTTGGATGTATTTAAGGTTCTTTGCCTTTCAAAACCCATATTTTACACATGCAATACAACTTTTTTCTAGAATTTTAGCATAAAACATATGCATACACATGGTTTTTCAAAATCAAGAGGAACATAAATTATAATTTTCCTTTGCAACATCTTGTTGGTTCCTTTTTAGCAAGTCTTTTAGAGTTTAGTTTTTCTTACAAAGATTTACTTTGTAATTCTTGAACGTTTTGGTCAAGTCTTCAGTTGCCTTCAAGTTGCACCTGTCTCCAAAATCAGATAAGTACTCTAATGATGTAAAGTTATTTTATTCATCGGGTTATGCAAATCTATTCTTGGATGTGTGTTTTTAGAGAATATGTTCATGTGTATAAATTTCATAAATATGTTCATTCGGTAATGATTATGATGATGTATTAGCAGATAATATTATCATTATGGGTGTAAATGGTTGCGAGAAAAGATTCATATGGATATGATATTTGTTGTTGTATCTTTTGTAAGGGCATTGAATAGTAACTTACTTCTTAATTATTAATGAGCAACCTTGGGCATGAATGAGAGATATAATATTATTCTTAACTCCATAGTAATAAGTTCTTAAGGTAACAAGTGGTTATTCTTATTTATGAACCGGGTAAGTAAAAGGAAGGATATGTTACAATTTAATTATGGAAAGTTTTTATCTTGCCAGAGATCATCATAGAAAAATGTTTATGAAAACCCATTATATCCACAACTAGACACCCATCCTAAGGTTAGACTGACTTCAACATGTATCAAAAGGTGCAAATGTATGTGACAATGACCTTTAGTTCATATAATAATGATGAATGTAAATGAGTTTGTAAGTTATCGGTGGAGTAGATGTTTTACTTAATCATTATAATTTTAAGATAATGATTGTCATGCTTATATTCTTATATGTGTAAAAAAACGAGGTTATGACAACCATAAAGCATGTATACATTGAAGCATACTTGATTTCATTATGCTATAGGATTTGTACAGATATGCATGAGTGTATTTTATATTTTAAAGTACTAAGAAAAGATATATGCAAATGAAACTGAATGCATTTTGACATTAGTAGGATGTAGCTGAAAATGCACATTGACTTTCTTAGGAAAATGGATGCTTAAAATGTTTTGAATGAATAATGTTAAAAAACAATGCAATTTTAAATAAAGATAGATGTATTGTCTTCATGTGGGGACTGAAGGAAAGAAAAACATGATTACCTAGCCTTATTCCCACAAATCAAATAAGATTGATGCATACACATAACAATGCTAGTCCTAATTTGAATTTGATAAGGTTGAGAAGGATAACTAACATTTTTGATTCCTCCTATGTGCTTGAAGAAGCAGTGTCAACCACAAGTATTAAAGTTACGAGTTTAAGTATAATTCGTTGAAATTATGCTAGAAAAGTTAAGTGTAGGGTGGGTTTACCCATGATAGTTGGTTATTGAATACATTGTGTTAAAAATGTCTAAAAACAAGACATGATGTAGTAAATCTAGTGGTAGCATTAAACGTTTAATATGTGTTCAATCTTATAACGGAGTATGGTTTGGATTGTGATTATTATATTGAAGACAAGGAAATAGACATATAAGGTGCAAGCCAATGAAAGATATATGCAAGTATATGTAACTAATACATAAGTATAGTTACGACAATATATTAGAGTATATTTATACACTTTGATTTCAACAAGACTACGTGTGCTAAAATAGTTAATGCATTGGGATTATGCATACGGACATTTTGTTGCATCAAGATTGTGCATTGTGTATAACATTGGGGTTTAAGTGCACCGAAGTAGAAAAATTAATGTTATAGTTTACTTCTTGCTTTAAATTATTTTGACAGAAGAGGTCATGATGTCAATAACTCCTTGCAATAATTTGTGAGTATAATATACAGGTATGTCTGGTTACAAGAAGTTTCACCAAACGTAAGTGAAGATAATGGAAAGCAATACATGAGTCAACTTCTAGTATGAGTTATGATTCAATGGTTGTTTTTTTAAAGATAGTAGGATGCTTTTGAAATATGATCAAATGATACTAAATTGCAAGAATGATTTATTTATGCCAAGTATATATTTCATAAGAAACACAATAACAACCAAATGGGCAGTTTTGAATTCCTATTTGAAAGAAGTAAACATAACATTTATGAGAATGTTAAGTTTAAGTAGATGGCATATTTATGTTAAAATTGATTTAGAAAAGATAGAAGGTGTAAATCAAGAGAAATTGAAGTATTGTTGAAATGATTTACACATGTTTTGCAAGATAATAGAGGTATCAAAAGATGAAATTACAATATGAAGCTTAGAAATTGTTGATGTTGAACATATGTTCTAGAAAAATAAATATGAAATGATAAGTACTCATAGTGCAAATTTACTTGTATTGAAATGCATGAATGTTATATTATGAAAGGTAAACTTGGGGTGATCCAGGAATGATACATGTAGCAATATGCACTTGGGTTGGTGAGGTCGTGGTTGTTTGTAAAACAACATTATGGTTGAATTGATTAACGTCAAGAGATCATTTATTTTGAAATATATTATTTTTCATTGTGACTGATATTACTTTGGAGTGATTGTAGGGAATTAATTATAGCAGTTTCAATGTAAGATGAAAAGTCATGTAGAACTTAGTACATTGATTGATGTTGAGTTGGAAAAATTCTAGAGGATCAAAGGTAAAAGATGTTGAGTAAGAAAACTTTGGAGCATTAACAATGATTGATGTTGTAATGTACCTTTTTGGGGAAAACTAGGAACACTATCCAAATTATTTCAAAGAGGCTTCAAAATTTTGACATTGAAAACCTTCTTTCTCAAGACCCTCATTGACATTGAATTTCACACTGACTCCATGGATATGAGACAACGGGGGACGATCAAGGGAAGTAATATTAGGTTATGATAGGATTGAAAAACTGGTATATGTGACATCTTAATATGGTATTGTTGAGGACTTTTCACAAACAGTTCACATACCTCCTCCTTCAATAATTTGTCTTATTTCGAATTTAGGAAGAAGTACCAAACTAGTGTTTCTTGGTTTGGTTCCAAACACCACCGAAACTTTCCATATTTCTTATGGAAGGAACCTATGGGATTTAAAACATCCTAGCATACCTCATACATTCAATTTTCAAATCAGAAAACTCTTTTGACATGTTATTCAAGTTTGCACAATTTTGGCCAATTTCGAGTTTTACTAGTCATGACTGTAGGAGGTTCCAACTAACTCCAAATGGTATCGAATTTGAGAATCAAGGATATAGTGAGTCTTAAAACATCCCAATATTACCCATGAGAAATTTTTATTTTAATTTATTATTATTCAACTTGGTTTGGGGCTAAGGAGAAAAGGGGAAAATTTCCAAGTAAATTGTGGTCAAATTCTCCCTAAGGGTGGAGGCCAATTTGGCTCTCCAACACAAGTACGAACCTCCTAACTATAAGAACATAGTATGGGGATTAATATTAGACATAAATGGAAGTAATTATTCATGGTTATTAATCTATGAAAAATGGTTATAAGGCGCAACATCTATATGGTAATTTGCAAGGAGTTTCCTTATGGGGAAATTGCATTACTAGTTTAAATTGGAGACATGAAATGTAGAATAAATGATTTAGATGGTAAAATAAAATATAATTTTTATATAAAAAATAAAAAATACTGTCCCAACAACATCCAAATCATATAATCCTTTCTAAGTGAAAATTTAGCTGCGCTGGGAGGCAGCGCGCTAGGGCATGAGCTGAGGTTTTTTGTGAGAGGCATGGCGGCGCCTGGGGGAGGGGAGGTCGCCCCCCCACCCCCCTTCGAATTAGGATGAGGATGCATTCAGAAGGCTCCTCCATAGCATAGGAAAAAAAATCTCACCCCCGGTCATTCCAAAATTCATCAAGAAGCTGGAGGAAATTCCTGAAATCGCCCTTCCTGAAGAAAAACCAATGAAAATAGCATTGGCTCTAGCTACGAGAGGCCTAGTGGGTCAGTTCATGGGATTGTGGCCCTCTGCCAAGTCCAAAGATGATTGGATTTAGAGGAACTGGAAGCCCAACCTAAAACATGGTGTAACCTGTTACCCTGTCGGGAGAGGGTTTTTTGTTTTCGAATTCATATCAGAAGAAGATCGTGATTTAATCTTCAGGAATGGACCCTACTTCATGGGAACACAGGGCCTATATTTGAACAAATGGACACTAGAATTTGACCCTGAGATTGACCTCCCAAAAGAGGTTCCAGTGTGGCTCAGGCTCCCCAATCTCCCAGTGCGTTGCTGGGACTTTGACTCTCTGAAGAGAATAGGGAACGGAATCGGCCACTTCATTGACAAAGCCGATAACAAAGGACAATACTCCTGCACCAGAATATGTCTTGAAGTGGACCTTGAGGCCAGCCTACCTGAGGCAGTAAAGCTAACAGTTGGATCCTGGACCCATTACCAGAAATTGGACTACGAGCACTTGCCCTTCAAGTGTAGAAACTATCAAGAACATGGTCACTTCCAAAGATACTATCCCAAACTGGCTGCTGAAAAAGAAGATGCGGAAGGATGGCAGAAAGTCAAGAAAGGAAAAATCTCCAGCAACACCAAAAACAAGGAGAAAACCACTCAAGAACCTCCAAAGGAAAGCAACCCACCGCCCAACCTTTAGGAAACTTCTAATGATGCCCAAAACCCCACATGTGATTCAAAAGCTGGCAAAGTTCGGGAGCCTCAAAGGCCAAGCGACCTAGTCCCTCAACCTGTTGGCTCCAGTCTGTCTAAGGAACATACTAGCCTGAGTTCGGAAACATGAGCTGATTCCTCTGAGGAAGGTGATACTGAAGCAAGTAGTCCATTTGTCTCTCCAAACCAACCAAAGCGTGGACGGAAGCCTGAGAAGAAAAGAAGGGAAGAGCAGTCCTACAAGGATGTAGTTCAAGGCTCATAGCACACCATTCCAGAAATGATGAACACCAGATCGAGGATGAAGCTAGGGAAAACCCCGAAAGGGGGCCATCCCCCTCAACCAAGTAAATAATGCAATACATCTTCTGGAACTGCAAAGGACTAGGCATCTCTCTTAAAGAAGAAGCTATAAGGGATTTAGTAAGAGTATTGAGGCCGGAAGTCCTCCTAATCCAGGAGATGAAAATGGAGGAGGAAGCTCTCCTCCGAGCAAAGAAATAATTTTGGAAGAAAGGCCTTGGTAGAGCTGTGAGTGCTAGAGGAGCCTCGGAAGGTTTGGCAACTTTCTGGGACTCTGCAAAGCTCGATCTTGTAGAAGAAGAAGGTACCACGCACTGGCTTTTCACCAAGCTACATCATAAAGACTCCGGTCATTTTGTAAGTATTTTTAATATGTATGTTCCTGTCTTATTTGTGGAGAAAAAAGAATGCTGGGACTCTTTAAAAAAATTTCTTAACCAGCATAAACCTGAGAACTTAGTTGTGGCTGGTGAATTAAACGTAACCCTTGCTCTGGCAGAAAAAAAAGGGGGATCTATAGTCCGGGATCCTACCAGAGAATGGGTGGAAGACTTGATGCTGGATTGGGACCTTGAAGATATCCCCCCTGACAGAGGAAAGTTCACTTGGTCCAACAAAAGATTAGGACCTGGCAACATTGCTACCCGCTTAGACCGGTTCATTATTCATTCCTCCTTCCTTACTCTTGGGCTAATGGCAACCTCCAAGATCGACCCGCATTACACCTTCGATCATAAACCAATCTCGCTCACCCTTTCCCTTGAAGAACAGTTAGGTCCCATCCCCTTCCGCTTCAGCCCATTATGGGTAACTCAGGATGGCTTCCTCGACATTGTGAATAAATCCTGGAATGAACCGATTTATGGGTCACCCTTCTTTGTCTGGGAAGGAAAACTTAGAAGGCTCAAAGATGATTTGAAAACTTGGGCTAAAGGTCTAAGTTCCCCTTCAGATGAAAGGAAAAGAACCCAGAAGGCTCTGGAAAGGCATCAGCTGGCCATGGAAGAGTCCCCTATCACCCTTGCCTTGCTCAACCGAGAAGCTGATCTCCAAAGGAAGTATCACAAAGCTTGTAGAGAGGAGGAAATCTACTGGAGAGTCAAATAAAGAACGCTCTGGCTTCAAGCTGGAGACAAAAACACCACCTTCTTTCACAAGCAGGCCCAAGCTAGGAAAATCTACAACTCCATCAATGAAATTCAGATGCAAGACCAAATTATAAAGGACTTCAGCGGCATTAAGGAGGCTGCCCACTCCTTTTTCCAAAAGCTTTACTCTGCCCTGGACATGGAATCTGTGGATCCGAACACCTATCCTCTCTCAGAGGTTCCAAATCTGATCAATGAAGAGGACAATCAGCTACTAAACAATCCTGTGAGTATTCGTGAAATTAAAAAATCCCTCTTCAATATGGACCCAGACAAATCTCCCAGGCCGGATGGATTTACAGCCCGGTTCTATTTCTCTTGCTGGGACATTAGTAAAAGGGACTTGTACAGAATGATCAAGAAGTCTCAAAACTGCACCAGGTTGGGAGGCAGCACCAATTCCTCTTTCCTGGATCTCATTCCAAAAGAAAAAGGAGCTAAGAAATTCAATAGATTTAGGCCAATATCTCTCTGCAACACGGGATACAAGATCATAACCAAAATAATGGCCAACAGAATCAAAAAAATTCTGCCAAAATTGATCCCGAAAAATCAAGGTGGGTTTGTAAGAGGTAGACAGATTCTGGACAATATAATATTAGTCCAAGAAGCCATTCATACCAACTACAAGAAAAAAGAGAAAGGAATAGTAGTTAAGTTGGACTTGGCCAGTGCTTTTGACAGAGTCAAGCATGACTTCCTCTTTGCTGCCATGAGAAACTTCGAGTTCAATCAGAATGTTATTCAGTGGGTTAAAGCCTGCATTTCAGCTCCCTGGATAGCTCCGTTGATTAATGGCCGACCTACCAACTTCTTCCAGGCCTCAAGAGGATTAAGGCAAGGCTGCCCTCTCTCCCCAGTGCTCTTTGTCATCCAAGCTTCAGTCCTAAGTTTCCAACTGAACAAAAGCCTCCAAAACAGAGCTCTCTCAGGCATAAGAATTGTCCCTAAGGTCAAGGAAGTAAACCACGCCCATTTCGCTGATGACACTTTGTTATTGGGAGCGGCCAACCTCAACACAGCCAAGAATTTCAAATTAGAACTTGACTGCTACATGATCAGCTCTGGAAGTGAAATAAACTTCCACAAAAGTAAGATCTTTGGCTGGAATTGCTCCCCTCTCGAAATGCTGAACATTTCTCGAATCCTTGATATGGAAGGCATCTCAAGCTGGGATACCTTTACCTATCTGGGCATTCCTATTTTTAAAGCTTCTCCCAAAGTTGTCCATTGGCTGCCCCTTCTGGACAAGATCAAAAATAAAATTCAAGCATGGGGAGCAAACTGGCTCAACAAGGCAGGTAAAATTATCTTGATAAATTCTGTCCTCACCAGTCTTCCTATTTATCAGTGTTCGGTTCTGTTAGCACCCAAAACCATAACGAACAAGATTGAAGAGCTGATCAGGCGCTTCCTCTGGGAGGGTGGACGAAATAATGAAAAGAAGCTGCACCTTGTTAGCTAGGACAAGATCACAAATCCAAAGCTGGAGGGGGGCCTTCAAATCAGAGATGTGGCCACCCAAAATCTAGCCATGGGTGGCAAAATCCTCTGGAACATGATTTCTGGCAAAAATACTTGGAGCAAGCAGATCCTCTGGAAAAGATACTTCACAGGAAACAAAGACGGGTGCCTAGAAAATCCCATAAAAACACAGTCAGGATCTCCAATCTTCTTGCTATGCAAAAGAGCCCTTCCTTTCTTCACAGCTAAGCTCACATGGATGCCTGGAAATGGAGCAAAAATAAAAATCTGGGAAGACTCTATCCTTGGAGATTAGCCTCTTAATAGCCTGAATGAGCTGGGGAACATCAAAGCCTGGCTTCAGGCCAACAATTATAGCACACTGTGGGATATTTCCTCTTGGGGAAACGATGACAAAGAATCCTGGGTAAGCTGGAATCTTGGAGATTACCCGGACGAGCTCGAGGAGGAAGCGCTGAACCTGTTGGATATCCTTCAAGGAAAATCGCCTATCAGTGCCAGATCCAAAGATAAATGGGGCTGGGGCTCCTGTTCAGGTAAATACTCAGCATCTGCCGACTATGTTGCTCTTCTGGAGCGGCCTTGGGTTCCTCCCAATCCTGCCCCGTGGAAAGCCCTCTAGAACTTCCCGTCCATTCCAAAAATTGATATCTTCATCTAGACTTTACTCCACAATAGCATTCTCACTACTGATAATCTCAAGAGAAAGGCTGGATTGGGCCTTCTCGCTGCCCATTGTGCAAATGCGCTGAAGAAAACGCAGATCACCTGTTCACAACCTGCGATTTCACCCAAGAAGCTTGGATATTAATGCTTGGTCCTATCGCTATTAGTTTACCCAACTCAGTCATGGAAATGGTAAGTCACTGGCATCTCCTTTATCCCTACGACCTGATCAATAAGAATCTTCTCAAGACCACGTGGATGTGGATCCCCAAGTTCCTGTCTTGGAAAATCTGGTTGGAGAGAAATAATAGAATATTCAAGGAAGAAAGCAGGGTCCCTGCTCAAATCGCTGTCAAAGCCCGAGTCATGTTGACTGAAGTGTTAAACACAAAGGCTCTCAAGAGCACCATGACCCCTCTCTCTACTGAATAAGAACAATGGATTAAGGAGTTCCAGCCAAATCATCACAGCATTGAAGTCATAAATTCGCCCCACAAATCCAATTGGGAAATCAGGCTGGCTGAAATGGATTTCATCAAGTGGAGATCAGTGTTGAATGAATGGTGCCTTTTCTTTGACGCGGCCTCGAAAGGGAATCCCGGACAAGCTGGAGGAGGAGGCATTATCTTGGAGGCATCTGGCAATCTCCACTTGTCCTATGCATGGGGCCTAAGACAAGCTTCTAACAACCAAGATGAGATTCTGGCTCTATGGCAGGGACTAATTCAAGCAAGGAAGTTGAACATCCAAAATATTAATATCTTCGGTGATTCCAGGTTGATCATCAAAGCGGTCCATACCAAGAAGGTGCCTACGAATATTTATCTTGGCCAAATTTACAGGAAAGTCCGTCTCCTCCTCTCAGACTTCAGAATTTATAAGGCTCATCATGTGCTAAGGAATCTAAATAGCCTTGCGGACGTTGAAGCCAACCGTGGTGCTCTTCTAAATAAAATCTAGCTAATTGTTAATGGAGGAAGCTCAAATTGCGCGATCCCATAAAGTTAAGGAAAGGAAGATCATCAAGCACAGAAGTTGTAATGGTACTAAGCTAGAAAGGAGGAATAGGATAGTGGGTCCGAATATGCTATGTAAAGGCCCTGGCAACCCATTTTCTAGTCTTTAATTAAATTTTATCCATTTCCGTAAAAAAAAAACATCCAAATCATATAAAATATCTCATACAAATATGATATAAACTCTTTCAAGCTTGAAGCCAATTTCATTAAAACTAGTGACTCAAAAGCATGAGAATGCAAGCTTTTTACACATAGATTTCTAATATTTTGAATTGTAGAGAATATGGACATAAGAGTACATATACATACATCATATAAACAATATTGGGCATCGAATATACTCAGCAAAGTGGAGCACCACCACTCCAACAAGTGCACCATCAAAATAAAAGTACGAGGGAATGAAGAAGAAGGAATGGGAGAAGAGGGACATAAGTGAGAAATCGAACTGTATGAAACTTCAACCTACAAATAAAACAGCTTAATTAATCTCCAATTATAGTTATGAATGGACTCCCCATCAACCAACTTGGAAAGGAATCCAACTCCCTCGAAATTGGTTCACAAGCAGGGAGAGTGAACACTCATCGTGCAATGGACAAGCAAAAGCTCCCCAAAATGCCAAAGGACAATTAACAAATGATAAAAATATATTATCCTTCCTAATGAAATCATTTTATTAACTTTATGAGGCCTCCTAAGGTTGAATTTCCCTCAATGGGCTTCCTGCAACTTATCTTAGTGGTTTAGTAAATCCTATGACACTTGTCTTCTTCTTCATGCTCCAATTCTTTCCCCAATTCGAATGACTGCCTCTAACTCCCAAATGTTCCCTATTGGTGGATATTTTTATCCCTTTCATGTCATATTTGTCATAGGTATTCAATTAGTTCTGATTTTTTCATAGTTGTCATAGAATATTTCATCATTAGTTATCATGGAGTGCATGGAACCTCCTTCCAAGTGGCACACATTGTATTCTTAGTATCTTCCTCTTCCATGGGAGTTACTCTCCTCTCCTAATTCGAATTCCTTGTCTCATAATAGGCTATGTGAAACCACATCACCCTCTAAGAATGTTACATTCCTCATGGGTTCGAATTTGGATGAAGGTTATGTCAAGTGTGTGGGGGAATCTAGTCACCCAAAGACTCCACAATCTTCCAAGTGTCTTCATGATCCAATGCCACGTTATTTTATTAGCATTTATTACTTATGTGACCCATTTTAATGTGAAAATGGTAAACTAAAGTCCTTTTGGGTCCTATATCCCCCTTATTACAACATTTATGTTTCCATCCCAACCTAGGGAACTAGTAGGTTGGTGAAACATTATTTGCAAGTTGTATTATTTGGATGAGGACATGACAGATGTTGAGTTTAAAAACTCTAGAGAATCAAAGGTAAAAGATGTTGAGTTGGAAAAAATATGGAGCATCGAAAGTGATTGATGTTGAGTTGAACAAATATGGAGCATCAAAGGTAAAATATGTTGAGTTGGAAAACCCTGGAGCATCAATGATGAAGGCTAGAGTATTGGATACAAATTTATAAGAATTAACCCTCAAGAAAAATGAAATTAATGAAAGTAAGACAATAAAACTCTCTTACCTACTAACTAGCAGGGTCTTGTCTAAAAAACAAACCTAATGAAAAAAACAAATAATAAGAAAATAAGAGATGTGCAGGTAATGATGTGAATTCCTATTAATACTAATCAAGTATTGATTCCAAAGAACAAGAACATTTGTGTGTGAATGCATAATAATAAAAATCATGGATTGGATCGACATATGGTTTCGTTAAGAAAATATGGGGATTCCCAAGTTGTATATACATCTTGAACAACACAGGTAGGAGAGACACTTGAAACTATAAAGTAAAGTGAAAGGGTATCGTCCTTGTGTTGGATGGGGCATGTTGCAGCCACAAGTCGTGTCGAGGCCCAGGTTCCCTCAAAAGGCACACAAAGTGATCTTGGACTGCACCGTAGTATAAGACCATAGTCCCTGTAATGGTATTCGTTGATGACTGTTGAGAATAGGCCTGAGATGAATGGCCATGGCTGCATCTTAAGCTCGGGGATATAACTACCTATATGTAAATTCGTACTGTTATAAATTAATATGTGTTTACAATTTTTACTATAAGCATGTTATGTTCATATTGTGCTTATGTTATGCTCATAATTATGAAAGTTCGGATATAATTGCTTTATGTTGAAAAAACAAGTTGAAAATGACTAAGAATACTTGGAAATGATTACTACCATACAAGAGGTATGGATGAGGATGTTATAAATGGAAAAGTTACGTGTCATGAAAAAAAAATGTTAATATTCTATCTTACACTATATATATCATGTATTATTGACATATATTGCAGTTGCAGTATTGACTTAGCTTTTGAGTGGAGAGCCATCCCTTGTTTATTATTTATATACATAGTTGCAATATCAACTTGGATTCTCGGTGGAGAAACAACCTTTTTTATTATTATTTATATACACAGTTGCAGTCTTGACTTGGTTTCTTGGTGGAGATACAACCCTTTTGTTTTTTATTTATATACATAGTTACAGTGTCATCTTGGCTTCTTGATGGAGATCCAACCCTTTGTTTACTATTTATGTATACACAGTTGTAATCTCAAATTGGCTTATTGTTGGACAGACAAGCCTCTTATTATTTATATCTACACAGCTATAAATATTGGGTTGGATTCTTGATGGAGAGGTAACACTTCTATGTTATGGATATGATGTGAGCCAAACGTGTGGCTTGGTATCTTAATGGAGACCCATACTTCTCCTTCATACTTACACTATTCATTAACTATACAAAGGTACTTTGTCACATGTTTAAGAGTCGACATATTACTTCTATGTGTGTGTGTGGAAATGAGTATTACGAACAATGGATTCTTTGATTTCTTAACTGTAAGAGTGGTGAAGCTCTTTTGTTAATTTAGATAAGTTAATGCTTTAATGGGTAAGGATTAAGGATTAAGAATTAATAATCAAATCCCTTAATATTCAAGTCAAATATATTTGTTGGTAATTGAGAATATTGAGGAAGAATAAGTCCCAAAGTGTACCTTAGCACTCCATCTATGTCATTAACTCTCAATAAACTATTTCCTTTTATTATTTCTACCACCTAAGTGGATTCATTGTTAATATGGGGGTGGCCTCTCGGCGGAAAGAATATACGCCAAACAGAGAGCTAAAAGGTTGGGTGGAACGTTACAGTTAATCCTTCAGTTGCACGAACCTAAATGATTCAGATAAGTATCTTACTGGTGTTAGGTTATTATTGTTAGTCATGTTTAATTCAAAATATGTTCAGGAATATTATGTTGAGCTAACACAATTCATTATAAATGCTTATTTGTTATTGAGGAACTATTATCAATTATCTATTTGGTTATAAGTAATGGTTATATGTTATAAATAGTTGTTAGTGGTTTTCTCGAAATTATTGAATATTGCATTAAATAGGTATGAGTAATCTTGGTCGTGAAGGAGAGATAGGTATTATGACTTTTCATGTGTTAACTCTTAAATATATTTTATAATCATGAAGGAATGGTTGTGTTAGGAGTTAATATCACATGTATCTTGTTTTAGGTGAATGCACATCTACTAGAATACTTATGAATTTCATTATGTTGCACTATATTGAAGTGTGTTGATATCATATATTAGATGGTTAATCAAGGAATTGACTTGATTTCTTTGCGTATGGAGGAAGTTAACAATGAATAAATGTATTTAACTAAATTACTAGTAATTAGTAGATCATAATCAAAAATAGATATGCAAGAATATTGTACTTAACTGAAAGTATTGTGGTATAAATTATATAGAACATATTCCATGAAGTAGAAAATGAAAGTATTATGTTTTGTGTGCTAGATGTAAGTAGTATAATTTTGAGGATCCTACTTGAAATGAGCTCATAATACTTGAAAAATAAATATCTTGGAATGATTATTATTATGCATAAAACTGATGTTGGGTATAGAAGAACCATCATCACTACGATTACAATACTAGTAATATGTGAGTAAGCATATATATTTTTATCTAATCTTATGTTTTTGACTATGTCTAATAAGGTTGAGGTTATGGTTAAAATATTAAGGATTAAATGGTTGTCTTATTTAACTAGATTTAAAAGTGCTATATTATAAATATGGTATCATTTATCATTTGGTTAGTCTTGATTACTACATGTTAAAAGACATAGTAGATCTCATTGTTATATGTTATTATGTTAGAATAATCAACCCATAGTTTACTACCTTAGACATTAATTTAATTATTTTTGTCTTATTTGCCTAGTTCATGTGTCCCACCTTATGCAAGTTGTCAATTACCTATCCATAGTGGTCCAACTTGCCTAATTTGACCCATGTAGCGTTTGGGAAACCTCAAGGAATCAATTCTGCTTTATTCCTGGCCTCCTAGGCACCCTTCTGCTTTTTCTGCTTTATTGCCTACTTTTTCAGTGTTTTAAGGCAATAGGGAAAGTTTGACTAGGTGAGGTGAACTAGTTTTTTGTCCTCTTCATCCTCCACTCTTTTATCCTTGTAAAAGCATGTATTAGTTGTCATTCCATCACTCTTTAGCTTGCCTAAGCCTTTTTTCTAATTCGTGAGCTCCATGACTGATTTGGGATCAGCTTTTTGCACCTATGGGGGATTTGCTTATTTTTAGTAAGCCTGCTTTATGCTAGATTCGAATTGCTCCTCATGCATTCGAATCCCTGATGTATTTTATTTATATAGCAACCTATTATTTTACAGGGTTGGCTATTATACACTGAGTTAATACAGTTTAGTGTTCAGCTCCAATTTCAGTCTCTTTTGTGAGTGATTTTGCATGATCAATTGTTAATTGTTGTGAGTAAAATTAATCTATCACCGGGTTAAATTTCCACATGGTATCAGAGCCATTGTAGATCGATTTATCTCCTTCAAAATTGTTTTCCAGGTTCGACATCAGTGACTAGGAGCCTTCTACTGACAGCCAGGACAGATTTTCTAAGCTATGGATCAATCACAGAAAACTATCTTGACTCCCTTCAATTTATTTGAATGGAAAGCAGAGATAGAGATACTGTTGAGAGTGAAAGGCCTCTATAGGGTGACTATGGCAACAGAAGCAGAGCCCAATGCAGCTGCAGAGAAGATAAAATGGCACAACAAGAGGGATGAGGCCTATGGTTTCCTGTGTCTGAGTATTTCCAGAGACCTCCTTTTCCATCTTGATGGATTGACATCACCGAATGAAGTATGGGAGAATCTTTCTGATATTTTTGGAAAGACAGATGAGATGAGGGGACATCAAATTGAAAATGAGCTGATTTCTCTAAGTCCAAATAGCTTTGAATCCCTACAGCTATATTTCTCCAAGTTCAAAGCACTTGTTTTGCAGCTGAAACAGTGTGGGATCGAAAAGAAGGATGATCAGCTCATCCTGGCCATTCTCTCAAAGCTAGGCCCTAACTATTCAGTGTTTGTTTCGACCTTCTATGCCACAAAACTGACAGCTCGAACTTGGAAGATGCCTAGCCTTGCAGATTTCATGGAATCTCTCACACAAGAACAGGATAAGCTAGTGATGATGGGCACCATCAAACCATCCAAAGATCAATCTCTGATTGCTGGAGATTCAAAGGTGGATTCAAAAAGCAAAAAGAAAGCTAAAAAGCCACCTGAGAAAAAGAGAGACAAGAAACAGTCTCCGGAGGAGCCACAAGGTTCCAAGAAGAACTACCAGAAGAAGAAAAACAAAGGTGAAATGAACAAGTGCGCATACTGCAATAAGGGAAATCACACTGAAAGCTCTTGTATGAAGAAGCAAATAGAAATGCTGACCCAAATCCTGGAGAAGAATGGCATCTCCCTTCCAGAAAGCTCAAAGAAGAGAGGAGGATCAAGTTCAAATGACAGAGAGAGAGTTCATGCATTGGTTGCTGGCACATCAAGCTCACCCAGTTTTATCATTGATTCTGGAGCTTCAAGACACATGGTTTCGACCAAGGAGGCCTTCTCCTCACTTGACATGTCGAAAGGACCACCTATAGTACTGGGAGATGACTCTCTCACTGAAAGTTTGGGCAAAGGGAGGATTGATATTGATCATGGTCAGTTCAGCAATGTGTTGTATGTGCCTGGTCTTGCCTCCAACCTCTTGTCAGTGTACCAGATGACCCACACTGGGTCTCCTAAGAAAGTCATATTCTCCCCTGATGAAGTTGAGATCACAGAGATCTCAAGTGGTAGAGTCAATGCAAAAGGAGTTGCAAATCATGCTCAAAAGGTATACATGTTCTCACACTTCCTACCCTACTCGAACCCCTCTGCTCTTTGATTCATGCTAATGAAGCCAGCAAGATTTGGCATGAAATATTTGGCCACCTAAATTACAAATATCTTTCTGATATTAGTGAAAAAGAGATGGTCATAGGGTTTCCCAAGATAAAATTTTCCAAAGGAGTCTGCCAAGGTTGTATCCTAGGAAAACACCCAGAGCATAAATTTCAGAGAGCTAGTCATGAGAGAACCTATGCACCCCTCGAGCTGATCCAAAGTGATGTTGCTGGCCCATTCCCTCATATGTCCATGATTCAGGCCAAATATGCATTGACTTTGATTGATGACTTTTCCAGGTATTGCTGGGTTCACTTCCTAAAACACAAGTCTGAAGTTTTTGGCCTATTCAAAGTCTTTAAGGATTTGGTTGAGAACCCGTCTGGAAGGAAACTCAAGGTCCTCAGATCTGACAATGGTGGTGAGTATGTCAAGTTTGAGTTTATTAATTATTGTGCAGATGCAGGTATTCAGATGCAGCATTCTATCCCTTACACACCACAGCAAAATGGTGTTGCTGAGAGGAAGAACATATCACTGAAGGAGATGGCAACATGCATGATGGAGGCCAAAACTTTGCCACCAAAGTACTGGGCCAAAGCTATCAACTATGCAGCCTATATTCAGAATAGGTTGCCTCATAAACAACTTGATGGCATGACTCCCTTCGAAGCATGGAGTGGGCACAAGCCAGATGTGACCCATTTTAGGATTTTTGGCTCAAAGGCTTGGGCTAGAATTCCAACAGAGAAGAGGAAGGCTTTGCAGCACCAAATCCAAGAGTGTCTTTTTGTTGGATACTCTGAAGATTCAAAAGGGCACAAACTAATAAATTTTAGCACAAACAAATCCTTCATTGAAAGGTGTGTTCAATTTGAAGAAGAACCCCTTGCAGCAGTGGAAGTTGGAGAAGCCTCTTCTCCACCTGAACCTCAGGAAGTAAGTAAAGAGTTTGTTGAACATGCTGATTCTGATTTTTCTGATGGAGATGAGTTTATTGCAGACCCTTACAGCCCTACAAGGCCAAAATGGGCAGCCAAGACACTACATGTAGCAGGAGAGCTATCTGGGGATCCCAATGACCCAAGGAGGACTAGATCTCAATTTGAGAGTGGTATGTGCATGAAGGATCCCATGTTTGCTGAAAAATGCTATTTGATGGTGGAGTATGATCCTCAAACATATGAAGAAGCAGCAAGAGATCCAATATGGCAAACAACCATGAAGGAGGAGTTCAGCTCACTCCAGAAGAGCAACACATGGGAGCTAGTGGATCTTCCCCCAGGGAGAAAGTTAGTCTAGTGTAAGTGGGTCTATAAGACCAAATTTGCTACTGACGGTTCACCACTGAAGTACAAGGACAGATTGGTAGCCAAAGGCTACTCACAGGTTCATGGCATAGATTACAATGAGACCTTTGCCCTAGTGGCAAAGATGGATTCCATCAGGCTAGCCTTAGCCATTGCAGCCTCAAGGCAATGGGAGGTACATCACATGGATGTAAAATGTGCCTTCCTGAATGGAGATCTCACTGAAGAGATATATATGCAGCAGCCTCAAGGTTTTTCTACTAACCCTTCTCTTGTGTGCAGGTTGAGAAAGTCATTGTATGGGCTAAAGCAAGCCCCCAGGGCTTGGTATGCCAAGATCGATAGCTTCTTGCTATCACTGAATTTTGTTCAGTGCAAATCAGATCCAAATGTCTATTTGAATTTAGTTAATGGTTCATTAATGATCATTGTGTTATATGTTGATGACCTCCTCATTACAGGAAGCTCAAAGGATGAGATTGCTTCCTTAAAAGGAGCTATGAACCAAGCCTTCTCCATGACAGATTTGGGGCTCTTAAGTCAATTTTTGGGGCTTGAGATTGCTCAAACCAAAGATGGAATCAAGATGCCTTGGACTTGCTGAAAAAATTTAGAATGAAGAATTGCAAAGCAAGCAAAACTCCTTTCCTTTTAGGAGTGAAGCTGGAAGAAGCTGATTCTTCACCTATGGTAAACAATACACTGTATAGGCAATTGATTGGATGTTTGTTGTATCTGACACATACTAGACCTGATATTTCTTATGCAGTAAGTGTGGATTCTAGATACATGGATCAGCCTCATGAGATCCATTGGAAAGCAGCCAAAAGGATCCTTAACTTTGTCCAGGGAACAAGGACACATGGGATCTTCTATAAAGCAAAATATGATCTTGATTTGATTGGATTTACTGACAGTGATTGGGCAGGTGATAGCACAGACAAAAAGTCCACATCAGGATATGTGTTCATGCTTGCAGAAGGGCCAATCAGCTGGTCAAGCAAGAAACAGAGTGCCATTGCACTCTCATCTACAGAAGCAGAGTACAGAGGAGTTGTTAATGTAGCAACTCAATGTTTATGGTTGCAGGGTTTACTTGGAGAGTGTGGTTTTGAATCAGAGTACTCAACTACCATCTACTGTGATAACCAGAGTACCGTTCAAATCTGTAAAGAGCCAGTTCAGAAGCAGAGAACCAAACACATTGAGATCCATATGCACTACATCAGAGAGTTTGTGCATGATGGCACCATTCACCTACTCTTATGTTCATCTTCAGAACAAGTAGCTGGTATCTTCACCAAAGCATTTTGTGAGAATACCTTCAGCAATATCAAATCACTACTGGGGATTGCTGATCATGCTGTGAAGCATGAGTGAAGACAAGATTTCCAAATTTTGTTTTACAGTCCATGTTTAAGGGAGGATTTTCCCAAGTTGGTTTTGCCTCTTTCCTTGTTTAAATGGACATGAAGTATGTAAAGGGTGGCTAAGCCTTGTTGCTAGGCCCTATAATTTTTTGATATATTACTCATAATTCAGGCTTAAGGGGGTGTGTTAGAATAATCAACTCATAGTTTACTACCTTAGACATTAATTTAATTATTTTTGTCTTATTTGCCTAGTTCATGTGTCCCACCTTATGCAAGTTGTCAATTACCTATCCATAGTGGTCCAACTTGCCTAATTTGACCCATGTAGCACTTGGGAAACCTCAAGGAATCAATTCTGCTTTATTCCTAGCCTCCTAGGCGCCCTTCTGCTTTTTCTGCTTTATTGCCTGCTTTTTCAGTGTTTTAAGGCAATAGGGAAAGTTTGACTAGGTGAGGTGAACTAGTTTTTTGTCCTCTTCATACTCCACTCTTTTCTCCTTATAAAAGCATGTATTAGTTGTCATTCCATCACTCTTTATCTTGCCTAATCCTTTTTGCTAATTCGTGAGCTCCATGACTGATTTGGGATCAGGTTTTTGCACCTATGGGGGATTTGCTTATTTTTAGTAAGCCTGCTTTATGCTAGATTCGAATTGCTCCTCATGCATTCGAATCCCTGATGCATTTTATTTATACAACAACCTATTCTTTTACAGGGTTGGCTATTGTACACTGAGTTAATACAGTTTAGTGTTCAGCTCCAATTTCAGTCTCTTTTGTGAGTGATTTTGCATGATCAATTGTTAATTGTTGTGAGTAAAATTAATCTATCACTGGGTTCAATTTCCACATATTAGTCACAAAATAAATTAGTTAATTAGTATTTATACATTTCTTATAAGTGAAAAAAATGTAAATGGAATAATATTAAGTAATCATTGAGACTAATAAATAGCTTGGTTTAGAAGGTAAATGAAAATTTTCATACCTCGTATCTCAAAATGACTATTGAGGGTATTGGGTATGTTACAATTGGTATGACAATATAGACTTGAAATTCATAATTACAGGGATTTAAGGCAAGGAACTTATATGTTATAGGAATTGTTGATCAATATGCAACTGCTTTGGGGGTTTTCCCGATTCATTCAACCATAGATCTGTGGGAAACTCCAGTCTTAGTTTCCCCATAATCATCTTCGAGCCAAGTCCTGGTCTTTCTAGGGTTGTATTTTAGGATTCTTACAGTGTAGACTCCTTTTTAGATTAACGGATTTGCATTCTAGCTTAGGGCCTCATCTTGTATAGAACCCATAATTATCACTCTCTATAGATAATAGTATTGTTACTAGTACCCAAGTATTCCTCCTACTATATGGTACAAAACACCTCAGTTCTCACACTCTATGTCCATAGATATTTTCAACCATGATTGGAATTGGTTCTAGTCATCTGCAAGTAGATTCCACTGCATAACTCCTCTCCTTTAACTATTCATCTTTCTGTTCATTACAGTTTCCTTTGTTTCATATTTTTTATTACTCTTTTCTTCATATTTCTTCATTTTTTTGTTCTTTAATGCGTATTTCTCTTCTTTCTTCCTCCAAGAGAATTAACCCCTTGGAATTATTTTTCCCCCACTTTTATAGAAGAGCCATTTACTGTTATTAGGTGATTCCACCTATGTGGGAGTTACAATTCTAGAAGAGTCTCTTCATTTTCTCTTTCATTCTATTCTTATTCTATTTATTTATTTTCTATTTTTATTTATATTTTGGTTTAATTTTTTTTTTGTTTAGCCTTCTTAATTCTTTTTGTTTTCTTTAGTTCTTTCCCAAAAGAGACTAGGACCATTCATTCATCGGTTACCCCCCATAACATAAGGAAACATTTAACATAGTTCAATTAAAAAACCAAACACACAACATTTCCAATTATAGAGTTCCACTATTTACAATACTTAGCTACATTACAAGGGTTGACATTCCAGGGTATTACATTAACTCAGGAAAGAAGGAAATAAAAAAGGTATTTCCTAGCTGATTTTCATTCTTTTTTTCTTTATCTATTATTGATGCTTATCTTTGAACTAATAAGGAAGCAGTGGATTTAGAGGTATAAAATCTACAAGAAGTCCATGGTTGAATAAATGGATGCATTGGATAAAAATGAAACTTGGGATATAATTGAGATACTACCTGGAAGAAAAATCATTGGTAGAAATGGATTTTTAAAAAGAAGTTGAATGCATAAGGTAAAGTGGAGAAATAAGTCATATCCCACTTAGTACAAAAGGGATATTCCTAGGTAGAGAAAATTGATTTTAGTGAATATTTCTTCCCATTTCTAAATTAAATTCTATTAGATTCCTTTTCTATTGCTATTGCTTTTTATTTTGAAGAAGCGTAGATGGATGTGACTTGAAAATATTCTTACACGGGGATCTTGAAGAAGAAATCTACATGAAACAACTAGAAGGTTTTACAATCAAGGGAAGGAAAGAATTGGTCTACAAGCTAAATAAGTCCTTGCATGGTCTAAATAAATAATATAGGATGTGGTACCAAAAGTTTGATACATACATCCTTGGACTAGGTTTTGTGAGAAGTATGGATGATGATTATGTATATTCCAAGCAGGTTGGTGACCACTTTTTTAATATAGTGTTGTATGTCAATGACATGTTTATGATACGAAACAATATGAATGTCATCAAGGATGTGAAATCAAAACTATTCTCCAAATATGACATGAAGGATCTAGGTGCTACTAACTTCATACAGGGGATGGAGATTAAAAGAAATTGCGCAAACATGAAACTTTGGTTGAATTAGAGAAAATGCGTTGAGATGATATTGTAGAGGTTTAATATGTAGGAATACAAACTGGCCAATGTCCCTATTCTTGTAAGTGTAAAGTTATCACCAGATTAGTGTGCCAAGACATAGGAAGAGGAAGAATATATGTCACGAGATCCCTATTCTAGTGTTGTTGGTAGTTTGATGTATGCAATGGTATGTGATAGACCAAACAGTTCCTATACAATAGGATTTGTGAGCATATATATGTCAAAATAAGGGATGAAATGCGAGCCAATTGTAAAGAGGGAATTTAGGTATTTGTGTGGAACCGCATATTATGCAACCTGATACTAAGGAAGGTCTGTAGTAGATAGAATAATAGACGTAAATGATTTTATTGATGCTAACTAGGCTAGAGATATTGATCGTAGAAGATCTACAAGTGTTTATGTGTTTAACCTATTTCAAGGAGCTATAAGTTGGATTAGCAAGAGATAGGTTGTAGCTGCACCTTCAACTATAGAAGCTAAACACATGGAAACCACCCATGTAAGTAAAGAAGTTGTATGGTTGTAGAGATTATGTTCAGGTTTGGGTATGTACAGAAAGTGGTAAGGTTAGATTGCAATAGGTACAGTGTAATATTTTAGGCAAAGAATTCTGCATATCATGCTAAAACAAAGCATATTGATGTGTAGCACCACTGTGTGAGAGACATGGTTGAAGAAAATAAGTTTTTGATGGAGAAGGTTGACACTTTAAAGAATGCCATGAACTCATTGAAAAAGTTTGTTTGTACTGGAAATTTCTTTTGGTGTAGAGAATCTATGGGCATTGCTTCCTTGAACTTGTGATATAAGCAGAATGTGGCCCACTGTTTTGCAAAGAAAACAATGAGTGTGAGAATGTTGGGTTTGTGTTATATTATTTGCATGATGGTAGCATCAATCTATTATGTGGGGGTTTGGGGCAATGGCTCAATTTTATTTTTGCACTATTTTTTCGATAAATGTGTAATTTAATTTTAATTAAGGATTGAGGTTGTAATATAATATGAGTTAATGGTTTAAGGTTTTGGATGCCATGGAATACCTAGATATTGTATTGTAAATGATTAAGAATACACAAATGATAAAAGAGACACATGGCTCATAGTCTTGTGGATTTTTCATGATTAAGGGTTTCCAAGGTAAATCTTTGTGTATTGTGTGCATGCCATTGTTTAATCTATGTTTTTCTTAAGAATTCATATGCATTGTTTCACTTAATAGGTTTAAAACTTACACACCCCAACCACTATCGAATATATTTACACCTATTGAAATTAGATACCGAGGTCAAAGTTAATAGTCACTTTTAGAATATATCATTTCAAGGATTCCATATAAGAAGCAAGTGCCCTTAAACTTATATCTATTTTTTTAAAACATCTAAACATATCACAACATATAACAATATATTTTAAGTTGGTACACCATTGATATTTTTGTACATATTTTTCTTATCTATGTTTCAAACCTCAATTGGATCCATCTTCGAGATGCAACGAATGAAACTTAGATACCAATCTTAATAATTGTTGTTTTTGGAAAATTTCAAAGTGACTTTTTTTTGTTACTTAAGTCTTTATCATTTAAAATTAAAAAAATACAAATAATTAAATAGGATGAGAACACCTAGTTTTTAGATGAAGTAGTGGTGACTGAAAAAATAACAAGTAATTAATGTGATGAAAACACCTAATTTTTAATCGTGATAGTGGTCATTTAAAATTTGAAAAATACAAATAATTAAATAATATGAAAACACCTAGTTTTTAGATGAGGTAGTGGTGACTGAAAAACACAAATAATTAATGTGATAAGAACACCTAGTTATTAGACATGGTAGTGGTTGCAACCAACTTGTTTTTTTTTTTTTTAACAGAAATGGGTAAAAATTGTATTAGTTTAAAAAGGTTGTATCCCATCCAAGCTTACAAAGGGGGAAGTGCAGATGAAAGAGGGCTGATGACCTCTAACAGTATTTTCAGCCTTCTTATGAATACTTTGGGAGAATGATCCCACTTGCTTCTAGAGCTTTCTCGAGAAAAAAATGAATGCTTACAAGAGTAAACTCTCACGAATTGTGAGCAGAGAAAAGTGCAAAAGCAAAGCATTAAATGGAAGGATAGGTGAGATGCCCCTTAATGAAAGGGTCCAATCACTTCTGGGAGCCCGAAAAAATGTTTGAGGCCGCTTCCTTTTCCTTACGTTCTTTGTTGGTCTTTCGTCCTCTAGTGAGGGGAGGAGAAGGGGCTGTAAAGTTTTAAGAATCATAGTTTCCCTCTAACATGTATGAAGGGACTAAGTACGCCAATCCTGCTTGGGCTTGAGCCTCGTGACCTAACGCTTGGGGGGGATCAGGAGGAGCAGGTCCTGGAGAAGCTTCTTTCGCAGAAGGAGCGGCAAGAACCGTCTTCAAGGGGCCAGAGGGCACAGCCTGCACCTGGTCATCCGCTGCTTCCAATTCGGGATCTTCGAGTTCCTGCAAAACTTCAAAGCTATTTTTGTTTTTTGACGGAGGAGATTCTACGAGAGGATTTGGATCTTGAGATGAGCCCTTGTGCTGTGAGGCTCCTTTCTTCAAGGGGGTCATCGTCTATTGATGACCATTTGGAACTCTATATCTTTGGGAGTGGGAGGAGTTGTTGTTTTCTGTGATTTTGCAAGCTTGGGGAATATTTTGACGAAGTGGCCGTAAACATGGAAAAAGTTGCACTTGAATGGAATCTGATCATAGTCCAGTTCTTGGATGTGACTCCAATCTCCTAAAGTAAGGTTTAGGGCCTCCAGAAGCCCTTTTTCTAGATTTACCTCTACGCAAATGCTGGCACATCTGAACTAACCCCCTTTTGGATCTGTACTATCTAGGTAGCGCCCTAGCTTATTACCGATGTCCATAAGACTTCTTTTTCCCCAAAGATGAAGTGGGAGGTTTGGCAGTCTTACCCATACTGGAACAGCTATAATCTCTACTTCTGGGTTAAACCCCAGAGTCCAAGGAGCTAAATACAACCCTCTCAAGCCCATGAAGTAGGGGCCCGATCGGAAGACTATATCTCGTTCTTCTTTATTCAGAAACATGAAAACAAAATACCCCCTACCAGCTATAAAGAGAGAGACCTGTCCTTGCAAAATAGGGTTCCAATGTTCTGCAATCCAGAGCTCCACCACCTTAGGGCTGGGCCACAACCCTGTAAACTTACCGATGAGGGATTTCTCTGAGAGGATGAGTGCTTTCTGACATGGATCCAAAGGAGAGATCTCTAGAGAGGGGATATCTTCTATCTTCTTCACAAACTTGAAGGGGGCTTGAGAGGCTTTCGAAGGGGAAGATGCTTGAACTAAGGCCTTGAAGTCCAGGAGCTGGTCATGAGAATCCATAACCAAGAAAACTTTGAGCCGTCGGGAAGAGTCAAACCCGCAGACCCAACGCGGTAGCAACAAAACGTAGCAGGTAGGAGACTTGGGGAGAGGAGGTGGCTAGGGAAACCCTAGCCATGGTTTAGAGTCGTGTCCTTCCGTTCATAGCTTGCAGCTAGGAAAACCATATTTCTTATAGCCAACTTGTTAATCTTGTTAAACATGAGCTTTCTTTTTTAGTATCACAATGATAAATTTAGAGTACTTAAAGCATGTTGAATAAAGGAGATGCCATTGTTAACTCTATGATAGTACATTTAAAAGTAAATTAAACAAGTACGCACATCCCCATTCATATTAATATAAATATAGAGTACTAAAAACATGTTGAACAAGGGGAGATGCTAAAGGTAGCAAGTCCCTTCCTTATGCAATTGGCTAATTGTAAGTAAAGCATCATTGTTCAATTTGAAACCATATCATTAATTCTTGTATTGTTAGAGGTATAGCTTCATCGTAGCACACTTAGACCGAAGATGATGAGTTTGAATATATGTCTTTAAAAATAGGTTGTTTTTGTAATGAAAGAAGAGTTGGTTTGTTCGATGCTTAGTAGGATTCTTGGTTGGTTACTCTCATGAGGTTTTGAGTTATGTTGTGTATAGGCTTACTCATTTCCATTTCTCGACATTGCAACACTGCGTAGCATATCCTTTTTGTGTGTCGGTGGTGATGTATTGCATGATATCATAATTTCATAGATCTTGTTAAGCATAGTCGCAAGGTAGGTGGAGTTACTCATAAACTTATGAATGGTTTCCATGGTCGAATTAAAATCCATTGGTGAAGTGGGGTCTCTATATCCATATGTGCCACATCATTGTGATGCTCACCCAAGAGTGGTAAGTCTGCCATTTACTCATCTCTAGGATCTACTTTGTAATCCTCTTGTTCGTCTTGGAAAATTGGGACCATTACATTTGATCCATATCAGGGGTAGATATATTTGTCTTGCTACCAAGTGTCTTATCCTGTACTCTCATTTTCTTTGTTGCAATCACTGTACTAGATCAAAATGTAGACCTATCCACTAGTATTGTTTATATAACAACCTGCTGTGGGGTGGGGCTTGCACGCGTTTGTGTTCACTTCCTCCTTGATAGATCATCCATTACCTTTGTGCGATTTGGCGTTGTGCTTTACATGTTACTTACAAACATAATATATTTGCATAAGCTTCGATCGTCTATTGGGAGGATACAAAAAGTGGGGGTGGTTTAAGGAAAGTTTGGTCTAGTTTGCATCACTTTGATTACATACAAACTTGTTTATTAAGATAATATGTTATATAATATTGTGAATATAATGTTACTTTTCAACTACTTCATTCAATTAAAAATTAACTTTTTTCAATATGATGAGAATATATTATAGGACTTGATAATTGGATTCGAGAAGTATACTTGATTTTGGATTATCAATAGCATTGACTAGCTACCTCGTGGATTTCTATTTTACATATTTATTTGGCATGGTTGACTTATGTTGGTGCATAGCCCTTTGCATATACATATTATATCAATACTTGTCTTCCAAACTAAAACATAAAAATATTTAAAAAATTATTCATATTTCAAAAATTATTTAAATGAATTCTTCTTTGCCTAACTTACCTCTAAATATTGTTCTTAATATCTTCAAATCATGCCAAGAAAAATAGAAACGCCAAGCAATTACTCTCCCTCAAATCTAGGTCGAGCATTTAAAATTTGTCAAATATCAATTGATATATTTATGTAGATTGTGAAGTATAAATATTAAACCATCATGTGAAGTATAAATATTGAAGGTTCTAGGATATGTATACAGGTTAAGTTCCCATATGATCCCTTGGCATGATGAATTCCATGCATACCCGCCCATCACAGACTAAACCCTCCCATCACAAACTAAATAAGTACGGATGCTTATACAACGATGCATGCTTGATTTAAATGGATAAAACATAACGTGATATTAAACTATATTGTTACACTCAAAATATGTCACCAGCATGTGATAGGATCCCTAACACAAGACATTTTCCCTCAAATCTCAAACTTGGAGAGAATTTTTCTCTAGGTGTTGATTCCAACATACAAAATTGCAGCACCGCTTCTACCCTCAAGCAGCTAAGCGGTACCCTGTTCAGCACTGCCCTAGTTGTGTGAGAACCAAGTGGTGCCACCTCCTTTAGCCTATGTTGTTGGTGCAGTTCCTACCCATCACCGCTTTGTCATAAAGGGGTATAAGCGGTGCCCTTGGTAAAAATTGAAAAAAGGAGGTTTCTCGAGGCCTCTAGAACAAGAGCCTCATGTCTAACCTTATCCCTACTCACCTAGGTTGGTTAAGGTCGAGATCCCTCTTTGTAGGATCTTGTAGCCACCTCACCCACCAATCTCTCAACCATCCTATCCATTTGAGCCCTATAAATACAAGCTCATACTCCATGGTTGAGGGGGAGAGACTAATAGTAAAGTTATGCTGTTGAATTGATACCTTGGCCCAATCCATCAAAGAGCAATTGTGGAGCAAGTTGGGGATATCGAGGACAAGGTGCTAGTATTGTGAAGGAGTGTATCGGCACTAAGGCACATGGTTGTAAGCTCTTTCATTTATTTTCTAATGCAAAGTTGATTTCCTTCCCACATGTTTGTTGTGTAAATCTCACATATATGTTAATGGATTCCTTAGTCACTAATATGGATGTGTAGACGATTTTTTGGTAGCTTTGATGTCTTTGTATGTTTGATATGGTTTATAGGTATATAGGTCTTTCATCAGAGTTACATTCCAAGAGTCTATAACGTTTAGGGAAGGTCTTCAACCGTGTTATTCACTCAATTGTTCTAGATCTAAACCATTCAAACCAGAGGAACAACTTCTGTTCGCAGAAGGTGATATATTCCTGATAACAAATTTGGCGACTCTACTGGGGAATATATCTGTCTTGTTCGTCCCTAGTTTTTGAAATACTCTTGTTAGAATCCAAGCTCTAGCCTCCCATCTTTGCAGTCCTATCTACATCTAATCTACTGAATTTTTGGTTTGAAAATATTCAGATCTCTTCAGATCTGAACCACCTTAACTTTTTGTGCTCTGTATTGTGGTTGATTCATCAGTTTTTATGAAGTTTTTGACATTTCTAACTTGATTTTTTGCTATCGTATTGTTCTGGGTTTTTACAGAGAACCGCACATGTGCCTTTGGTAAGAAGTGGTGCCACCGCTTGAGTCCAGTTAGCCATAGGCAGTGCCGCCACCTGAATCTAGTGAGCAAGAAGTGGTTCTTCCTCAAAACTGCTTGTCAGCAACTTCATCTGCGCCGTGCCAGGTAGGCCTATCCCAGATTTTGATTTTTTCAAGTTTTTGTAAAGAAATTGTGATTTTTTGAATTTGGTGTGTTTAATTGGTCTTATCCAGACTTGTTTGAACCTGCTTGAGTGATTGAAATCTGGAATTTTTATGTGGAAATTGCTTGTTTGTTCAAATAAATAATCTAGGTTAGATTCATCATTCATTACTGCTTGTAAGTTTTTTTTTCTTGAAAGGAGTTAGTTGGAAATCATAGGTCAGATTAGATATCTTCTTGTTGTAGACTATCACTAAAAAGAAGGACTCCCTTAGATCAATTTGCTTGTTTCAATTTCTCGTTAAGTGTGAGAAAGACTTCTTTTCGCTCTAAAAATAAAATTTGTTGAGATTAGGTCATTCTTTCATTAATCCTAAGCCATTGGATCTCTGATTAGCCTCACAAGCTTTCAGGACTCCTTTGTCCTTTTCTCTCTTTTGCATCATTATCTCATCAAAAGGAAAAAGTATCAATAGTTTAAGTTAGATCTTTCCATGCTTCAGATTGAATTGAAAGTATAGCTTGCATATGCATATTTGAGTGTTGTTTGTCTTTCTTTTTCATTTGAAAAGAGATATTACCCTACCCATGTGCTTTCAAAAGAGATGATTTGAAGAAAAGTGTTGTTTGATTGTATGCTCGGAAAAAGGATTTTTTATAGTTGTTTGAGAATTTTTTTGGTTTTAAAGCAAAATTGAAAAGAAAAACAATCTCTCTCTTTCCCGTAATTAGGCATACTGAATGGTAAAGTGAATGGACTTGCATTTCATGTCTACATGGTCATACTTTTCTGTCAAAACCTCATGCATTCACCTAACCGTCCACTTTAAAATTAACGGTAGTTATAGGCTTAAACTTTGTATAGAAATTTGAGTGCTAGGTTAGAGATGTGTTTGGCGTCATTAAGCGTAGGAGCTGTTGTTACTTGTCCGCACTACATCTTGGGACTCACACGGTTCTTCCACATACTGTCAGTATATCGAACGGCCTTTGACATACCCTTGAGGTATATAGAAAGGTACTTCACATACTTGATTGTATATCGGAAGGCCCCTTGTGAATGGTTGTGCACTAGACATCACTACTACCGATTTGAGCTCCCACATACCTTGCATATATTGGGAGACACAACTAGGATACCCTATATATTTGAGAAAATCCCTTTGGCTTTCTTGTGTGGAGAAATACACTGAAAACAACATTCAGGGAGATTACTACGCACGTACCCTTGTGGTATATCGCGAGTTGCACCTACCTGACATTCCTGGTGAGAGACTGAACATTTGAGCTCATCCTATCATTTGAATTTACTTGTTGGCATGTAGATTTGAGTAGGAGAAAGTTTTGGTGTGTTTTTTCTATCTTTGAAACCCTAGTTTAGAATAGGAACTGTGCAATCTGGCTGAGTTTCGTTTGAGACAGTCCAAAAGAACACAGGGCTTACCACCCGACTTTCATCCTGTTATAGGAGAAGGTCCAATGGAGGCTACTGACCAAGGAGCTACAACTACTTCCCAGGTGGAAGAGAATTAGTAGTAGAAAGTGGATACCAAGTCACTTCTTATACAAATCCCTTGGCTCAACAACCTCCTGTCGGTGACACTTCTTTCCATGGTCCTGTGGAAGGTTGTGTTGATAGTCCTGCTCATTCGGATTATGGTCCAGATGCTTCGTTTTGGGGAACCTTTATGGGACATGACATTGCTTCATTTGGGGTACGTAGGCCTCCTCTTGAACATTCTTCACCAATTGAAGAGGAATATAGACAAATTCAATCGACTATTCACCGTGCACAAGATTTTCAGGAGAGAATTCAAAGACTATATACTATCTTAGCAACCCCAATCCCTCATAAAGAACCTATGTTGGCTCTTCTTCCCCGTAATATGGACCCTTGGCGAGACAGATATCATTCACTGGATGATTCTATGAAACCTATTGATCTTGTTGAGACTTCAAAACACCCAGGTCAAACTTTCGACCCTATGGTTACAAATGTTAGGTCTGTTTCTAGTCCTCCTAGGTCTTCTAGGGATGGGGGGAAATATCCAACTCCAGTTGTATCAGTACCTTATAGTGTTGGGGGGAAAATCCCGACACGATCTACGTTACCTTCTGGTGGAGTTGTTACTCATAATAAACAGGTCTCTAATGCAGGCACAT
This sequence comes from Pseudotsuga menziesii, assembly GCA_001517045.1. Classification (NCBI taxonomy): domain Eukaryota; kingdom Viridiplantae; phylum Streptophyta; class Pinopsida; order Pinales; family Pinaceae; genus Pseudotsuga; species Pseudotsuga menziesii. The sequence goes on from LPNX010718294.1 coordinate 79,371, forward strand.
CCATGGTTTACATTCCTCCTATGAATATAGTTAACCCTCCATTGAGTTCAGGTCAACCCTTAGGGGCACAACCTGTTGTTAGTCAAGTTTCTTGTGGGTATGGTTACCTAGAAAATCAAGTACATGTAGGAAATATGAATTACCAACCTACTCCTACAGGCATGTCATACACTGGAATTCCATATCCTGGAAATACTTTTACTCCATGGGGGCAACCCAACTAGTCCTACATGCCAACATTAGGAGGGATGCCTATTCATATGGCTGGAGGTTCTAGAGGGCCTCCTTATGGAGGACCTCCCCCCGCAAGTCCCAAAGGGCCACCTTATGGTGGTCCTCCTCTTGGTGGTCCCAGGGGTCCAAGTGGCACTCCTCCTAGTGGTCCTGGAGGTCCTGGTGATCCCAGGGGTCCTGGTGGCCCTCCTCCTGGTTGTCCTGGAGGTCCTGGTGGTCCTCCTCCTGGTGGTCTTCCCCTTGGAGGTCTTGGTGGTCTTCCCCTTGGTGGTCATGGTGGTCCTAGTGGTCCCGGTGGCCACAGAGGTCTTGGTGGTCCTAGAGGTCCTGGCGGTCCTCCTCCTAATCCTCCTAAACCTCCTAATGGCCCTAGTGGTCCTGGCGGCCCTAACCCTGGAGTTCCATCTTCCGGAAGTTCATCATCCCATCAGCCTTTTCAGCAGCCTGTGTATCAGTCCACTTACAGTCCTACTGGTGGTTACATGCCTTATCAATATTACCAATATGTTGAACTGAATTGTCAGTTACCTTTCCTAGAAGCTTTGGAATTGCATGATTTGTCCAAATTGATCATTTACCCCATCCAACACAATGCTTCATCGCCTTCTATTCTAGTCAAGTTACCATCAGATATTCCGAAATTCAATGGTAAGCAGGGAGATGATCCCAAAAATCACGTTATGAATTTCCATCTATGGTGTTCATCTAATTCCTTGATGGATTATTCTATTTGATTAAGACTCTTCCAATGCACTTTGACTGGCACAGTCGCGAAGTGGTATATTGAACTTCCATGACACTCGTTTGTGGATTTTAGTGCTTTGGCAACCGTTTTCCTCACACACTTTTATCTACCCATTCGATACAAAATGGGTGCGGACCTTTTAACCTCTCTGTGTCAAAACACCTCCACACACATTTCAGATCATATTCATGAATGGAGAAGGCGGAGAAGGCTCATTAAAGCCCCTATCTCGGACCAACTTTTGGCTGATTGGTTCACGAAATCTTTGTTTCCACCAATTTCCTGAGATGTGGCTATGGGGGGTGTTGTTACTGAAGAGCAAGCCATTAGTTGCGCGCAGTATCTAGACTTGGTCTATTCCCAGTCTAGAACTTTGTGCGACCTCATTCCTAAAGCTCCTTGACCCAGCACTGAATCGGTTAAGCCACCTACATAAACTCCTATTGATGGGGTTATTGGTTCAATCCAGCCCCCGTCAACGGTTAAAGCTGCCAAACAACCCAATACTTCCACTCCTGTTCCTTCCAAACCTATGGTTTCCGTCGAGGTGAATGCTATTCAAAGTACACAATCATCCGGTAATAAGAAGAAAGGAAAAGGTAAAAACAAGAAACCCAAAAACCAACAGGAAAACCCCAAACCTACAGCCCTGGAGAATGACAATAAAGGAAAAAGGAAAGCTAAGTATACCTGCCTATTGTGTGGTGGCAATCATTTCACAAAACTATTCGAGTCTGCATTGATTTCCGAGATTTGAATAAAGCTTGTCCCAAAGACAACTTTCCGACTCCACACATCGATCAAATTATCGATAACTGTGTTGGGAGTGTCATCTTCTCATTCATGGATGGATTTTCTAGCTATAATCAGATTGAGATATTGCCTGCCCATCAGCATAAGACAAAATTTATATGCCCATGGGGAACCTTTTTCCTACAAGAAGTTACCTTTTGGCCTTAATAACGCTGGGGCCACATTCCAGTGTGCCATGTCCTATGCATTTCACGACATTAAGAATATTGTGGAGCCTTACCTCAATGATCTCCCTGTGCACTCACAGCTACGAGAAGACCATCCTCGGCATCTTAGAGACATTTTCCTGAGATGTTGCCATTACAAGATACGACTGAACCCACACAAATGTGTTTTTTACGTTGAGACGGGACATCTCTTAGGCTTCATAGTTTCCAAGGATGGTATTTGGATTGATCCCTTAAATATTGCTGCAATACTCACTTTACTTGCCCCAACCAACCTGCTTGAACTCCAAAGTTTGCAAGGGAAGGTAAAATTTGCTCGTCGTTTTGTTTGTAACTTCGCTGAGAAAACGCATGGGTATATGCATCTCCTTAAGAAGGATACTCCATTTTTCTGCGATTACCAAGCCCAACGAGCCTTCGATAATCTCAAACATGCTCTGACTCATTCACCCATCATACACCCCCTAGATTAATCAAAGGATATTCTCTTGTATGTTGCTGCCTCTACTACTATTATCGGAATGGTTTTAGCTCAAGAGGACTAGAACGGCCTAGAACACGTGATTTATTATGCCAGTAAGAATCTTTTGGATTCTGAAGCTTGATACTCGCGTGTGGAGAAGATAGCATTGGTTACGGTCGTTGTTGTCCAAAATTTTTGTCACTACATCCTGCTTCGCACCACTACTGTACTCGCAGACCAAAACCCTATGTACTACATCTTGACTCAAGTGCTAGGGGGAAAATACTCCCGATGGATTGTTATTCTATAGGAGTTTGATTTTGAATTTTCCAAAGCTACTTCAAAAAAGTCATTAGTTTTTGCTGAGCTGATGTGTGATCTTCCCTATGGTTTAACGGATTCTGAGCCCAGTGATTCATTTCCGGAGGAATTTATGTTCCTAATAAGCACAATTGACCCGTGGTATGGATATTTAATCATTTATCTCCAGACACAGGGTTTTCATCCTACTATATCTCATGAGGATTGTCACCGCATTCATCACCACGCAAAGTACTATCTTATCCTCAATGATATATTGTATAGATGTGGTATAGATACCATTCTTCGATGATGCCTCACCCATGACGAGGTTGAACAAGTTCTTAATGACTGCCATTCAAGGGCATGTGGCAGTCATCTTTCTAGGATGGATACAACTCAGAAAATCCTGCGCGTTGGCTATTTCTGGCCTTCTATTTTTAAAGATTGTCATGAGGTTGTTAAGAAATGCCCACCCTGTCAACACTTTTACCCGAAAAAGTGCACCCACCCTGCTCTGTTACACCCCATCATTGCTGTTGGAACTTTCACCAAATGGGGATAGATTTCATGCATTGTAAGCCTACCTCAAACGAGGGGCATGGTTACACCATATTAGCAATGGATTATTTCACTAAGTGGGCTGAAGCTATGCCTACATATGCAAAGGATGGTAAGAATTCCGCCCTCTTTCTTTTTAACCATGTAATAGCTAGGTTTGGAGTTCCTCAGTCTATTGTCATTGATCACGGTTCACATTTTCGGAACCAGATGATGGTAGAGTTAAGTGCTAAGTTGGGTTTTCGCCATGAAAACTCAACCCCCTATTATCCGCAAGATAATGGTCAAGTTGAGGACATTATCAAAGTTTTAAAAACTATGCTACGTCGGATGGTTGGAGATCACAAATCCAGCTGGAACCAAACTCTCTTCTCGATTCTTTGGGCTTATAGAAATTCAGTGAAAACAACAACTGGTTTTACACCTTTTAAATTAGTATATGGACTAGAAGCTGTCCTACCTATTTAGTGTCATATTTCGTCTTTGAAACTTGCCGTTGAACTTCTCCCTAATACTCCTACTGAGGAAGAAAGGTTTTTATACTTAACCAACCTTGACGAAACTAGAGGAGATGCTACCTTAGTTAATGAGGCACACAAAAAATGCATTAAGGATCAATACGATAAATCTGTCGAACCTCGTGTGTTTAATGAAGGTGACCTGGTCCTGACTTATGATAAGAGACATGATAAACTAGGAAAAGGGAAGTTTGAATCAATGTGGTATGGTCCTTTTCTCGTTTCCAAGGTTTTAGGAAAAGGGGCCTACGAGCTCGTGGATTATGATGGAGTCCCCTTTGGGCAACCTCGCAATGGGTTGTACCTGAAGAGGTACTATGCCTAGATCATTCATGGGTGGTACCTTGTATATATGTACATTATTTGACTTTTTAGTGTATTTTGGTACTTTCAATATGGTTTTGAGTTTAATGTCTAGACTGCTTATACCATGTTTTGGTTATGCAGATCATATGGATTTTTATGGCTTCACCGATGGTGCTTGCTGCCATACCCTAAGCCTTGCCTCAACTGCTTGGGTTCTGTATTCCCCTATACATGATCTAGTGAGTTCAGGAGTAGTTTGTCTTGGTCTTGATACCAACAATATCAACAAGTATGAAGTAGCCATAGTTCTTTTGACTGAGGCTGCATCCTAGGACATTCATGACTTGGTAGTGTTCATGGAATCACAATTGGTGGTTTGTCATTTAAACCAGGTTTACACCATCAGAAACCCTATACTACTTTGTCTCTATCGGAGGGTACGTTTATTGGAAAGGTCGTTTGAAGTCATTACTTATAGGAATATCCCTCGGGCAGACAATGTAGTTGCTGATTCATTGGAAAATTATATCCTAGACTGGTATATTGCTCATTCATAGCATGAAAGTTAAACATGGTTCGTAACATTGTAAATAAACAGTAAAAACATTTAAAACTCATGTAAATATATTTTCCATTTGAAGCATATATATATAAGTGTTTTTACAAAAATAGGTCACGAGACCTCATCTGAAGCACTCTGGCTTTCATGCAGCAAAAAATCATACAAAAAATATGAATCTATGGAAACTTTCAGTGATACTTCATGTAAGAGCTAGTGATGCTCATGATAGCACATAACAGCCCGCACTACTCTACCTAGCAGACAACTGAAGCAGCCTGGCACCCCTGTTGTGTGCCTCTGATAGTGCATCGGGAGATCATCAATGGATGCATCGGGTATGCCCAAATTTAACCTCTATAGGTTCTCCTCTAGCTCTCCCATAGGGCATCGCCTCATTGAACAAATCGATCTCCCACTGGTCTGTCCAGTGGGGATGATCTCCCAGGTCCCGCAACTCCTACATCTGGATGAAAATTTCAGGTCTCGTTACTATACATAAAAATTAAAAAAACATTAAAACACAAAAAACACAAATAGTTATCTTAGGGTTTTGTTTCTTACCCATGTCTCCCCACTACTCACTAGGTGGAAGTGGTAGGTTAGGGTCACCCCTGGAATTAGTGCTTGCATAAGCATAATCCTCCACCATGAGGATTTGGTCACTAAGCCATCAGAAGAATGGAGACCTGAGCTTCACCTTCCCTTTGCCTTCTCCTGTACGAGCCATGATCCTAACCCACCTCAGCATACGAGGGTCTCTCGCCCTTAGCTCAGTAAAAACCACTTGGGGTATCGGTCGTGGGATCCCCTAAAAAAATAAACATGCTAAGATAGAACCATAGCCAAACTTTTTTAGTTCTCCTTGTCGACACTTGATCAGTTGGTCTTCAAAGATTGGTTGCAATGCCTCCGTCTAGTTGAAAACTATAGGTGCCATAGCCTCTATCGCATACAACATATGTGCCCTAGAATCCAGATGAGGTCCTTGGCTCCCATCCATCCTCTGCATGGTAAAAATAAGAGTGCAGAGAGGAAGATCCACTACTGCCTTGATGGGAATATTCTTCCCTGAAGTTCTAGTACCAGGAAGGAAGTGGCGGTCAATTAGCTCCTGAGTAGTCACGTCCCCTCCACGGGAACCAGTCAATGAAATCAAGGCGCCCCATCTTGACAATCCAGTCAAGAAGTAGATGTATTCTACCTTAATGGTCAACACATGTGCCCCAACCTCAAAGTATTGTTGTTCTGGGTTCCACATATGGAGTATATACTCCAGCAATATCTCATGAGACACCATACTAGGTATGTAGAAGAACTTGAGGAGGCCGCAGTTCCTCAATGAGGCTATACATCCTGCATTTCTTTCAGCACGAGCATCATCATCATCATGCTGCCGTTCCTTCCATATCACCATTTTTGATTGCTGGAAACCTGCCAAAAACCATTAATGGACTAGTTAAAAACTGTTAGAATTTTATCATTAAGCTAGCATCAGATTCTTTAGTGTTTGCAAAGTACTCTCAAGACAGGTACGAATATGGATTTTATGATCAGTTTGCAAACCAGGATGAGCCTATGATAACTGATGATTGTATAGGCAATTATATGTTTTCAACTGATTTTTATTCATATGATGTAAATCATGTTTTATCATCTGATTGTGAGCACTATTCTCAAAAGGAAATTTTAATGATTGATGTTTAAGATCTGATAATAAAAGAACAAGAAGGTTTAGATAAGCTGTTGAGCTTGCATTTTGATCCAACAAAGGTTGACTAGTCCACATTCAACATTAACATCAGTGAAGGAAAATATCAGCAACGTAAAAAGGTATTTCCTGTTGGCTTTTATGACCCTGTTGTTGACTATCTGGAACTTATGAGCAGCATAGATATCAAAATTAACTAAGAGAATAACAAGCACAAAATTTAAACAAAAGAGACAATGAACACAGTGTTTTTCCTTAGGGAAACCATAAATGGAGAAAACCCCGCAACTCCCTCAAAGATAGAATCAACACCAAATAGAAAAGCCCAAAACAGTAAGATGATCTCCCGACAGCAGTAACCTCTTTCTTCCTAGCCCCAGTGTCTTCTTCTTCCTCAGCTATGCGCTACAACTAAGTGTGAGTGAGTGTGTGATAAATAGAGAGGCTAGCTCTCTATTTATACTAATTCTTGACTTGACTAAACCCTACTAGGGTCGACTTCACTAGGTGAGTCTAACAACCCTAATGCCTCTGAACTACGGGGACTTTAACCCTTGAACAATAGGAGGGTTACCCACAATGACTTGACATGACTTGTTTACATTATAGAAATTCCTGATCGAAACATCGTGGCATGACATGACTCAATTACATTACAGGCACATCCCGAAATAAACATTAGGGTACAAGACATAAGATATATATGTGAATACATTCTGAAGTTACAAATACATCAACACTCCCTCTTAACTAGGAAGGTATTCTTTTGACACAATGGTCTTCTTATCTGTATCGACTGGATCATCTTGTCATCTTCATCTTCAAGTTGTCTTCATCTTCAAGTCTTCTTTGTCTTCAAGTCACCTTCATCTTCAAGTCATCTTTTTCTTCAAGTCTTCTTCATCATGGGATCTGGATCATCATGACTACTAGATCATCACTACTGGATCATCATCACTGTATCATCATCAAATCTGGATCATCACTTGTTCCAGATCATCATCAAGTCTGGATCATCACTTGATCTAGATCATCATCAAGTCTAGATCATCGTCACATCTTGATCATCACTTGATCTGGATCATCATCAAGTATGGATCATCGTCACATCTGGATCATCACTTGATCTGGATCATCATCAAGTTTGGATCATCATCATCGGTGCTATCTCAGAATGGTGCTATCTCTCGATTCTTCTCATCACAGGAAGTTCTACAGAGCCATACCTTTTACATGCTGGTTATAGGTCTACCTTTCATGTAGGTCTTTAGCACTTATATCTGAACCTAAGTCAGAATGGCCGGTCCAGCTCTTACATCTGACCTCATCTTATCAGAAAGGCACACCCAACACTCACATTTGACCTCATCTTGTTAGAAAGGCCCAACACTCACATCTGACCTTGTGTAAACACATCACGACAAAATGGCTCAGCACTTACATCCAACCTCATCTTGTCAAAAAGGATCTGCACTTACATCCGACCCCATCTTGTTAGAAAGGCACAACACTCACATCTGACCATGTGTAAACACATCACGCCAGAATGGCTCAGCACTTACATACGACCTCATCTTGTCAGAAAGGCTCTGCACTTACATTCAACCATGTGTAAACACATCGCATAAAAAGGGCTCTCAGTCCCAGACTGAGGATTCCTAGTAACTGACTAGGTGCCTCCATTCTCCTAGATAATGGAATCAACCCTTATATCTGATCAAGTGGGAACAGATCCCTCAATCACATCAGAATGGCCATGCACTCACATCTGATCATGTAAGACTACATCCTATAGTCATATCAGAATGGTCCTCAGTCCCAGACTAAGTATTCCTGGTAACTGACCAGGTGCCTCCATTCCAAGAATGGAATTCAACCCTTACATCTGATCATGTAGGAACCAATCCTATAGTCATATCAGAATGGCTTAGCACTCACATCTGACATGGAAGGAACCAAATCCTCTCACCGTGACAGAATGGCTCATCCCTTACATCTGACCATGGAAGGAACCTAATCATCTCACCATGTCAGAATGGCTCTAGGTCTCATCATTTCCCCTTGGAGTGAACCTCAATCTAGAGAACACCAAGATTCTCCCTAAAGTACTCAAACTTCACTCTATCCAATGGCTTCGTCAACACATTATCTATCTGTTCGTTCGTTGCAACATACTGGAGATTCACTGCTCCTCTCTGCACCATATCCCTGATATAGTGATGCTTCGACTTGTCATGGAACACTGGGTTCTCTGACAACTTCATACAACTCTGGTTGTTGCAATATATATAAGTAGCATCCAACTAGAGATCAAATAAATCAAACAGTAGCTTTCTCAGCCACACTGCCTCGCAACTAGATGAACAAGTTGCGACATACTCTGCTTCAGCGATACTCAGTGCCACATAGGATTGCTTCCTGCTAAACAAAGAGATCACACCTGATCCCATATTGAAGCAACACCCTGAAGTGCTCTTCCTATCGATGGCACTGCCAGCCCAATCTGAATCAACATAACCCTCTAGGTTAATCTTCTGATTTGCCTCGTACTTGAGCCCATAATCAACTGTACCCTTCAGGTACCTTAGAATATGCTTTGCAGCAATCAAGTGAACATGTCTCAGATCTATCAGGAACTGGATCAAGGTGTTCAGATCAAAGAAAATATCTGGTCTCGTGTTCGTTAGGTACATCAAGGACCCAATTATATGACGATACATCATAGCATCAACCGCTTCTAATGAAGCATCACTCAATAGCTTCAGGTTTGATGCCATAGGTGTGGTTATGGACTTGCAGTCCATCATCCCGAATCTCTTTAGAATATCTACTACATACTTTCCTTATCCAAGGAAGATTCCACCCGCATTCTGCCACACCTCCATTCCTAAGAAATAGTGCATCATACCCAAGTCTTTCATTTCAAACTCGGCAGCAAGTTTCCTCTTCATATCAGCAATCAATCCATCCATACCTGTTACAAACAGATCATCCACATATAGTAGGAGTATCACTGGATTTCCATCTTCAACCTTGTAGTAAAGGTTGGAATCTACTTTACTCTTGGTAAATCCCAAACTAGATAGGAAACCATCAATTCTGCCGTACCATGTCCTGGGTGCCTGTTTCAAACCGTACAGGGCTTTCTTCAATTTACACACATGAGACTCCCTATCATGTGTCTCAAAAATGAGTGGTTGCTCCACATACACTTCCTCTTCTACTACACCATTCAAGAAAGCAGTCTTGACATCCATCTGATGTATCTTCCATTTCATCACTGCAGCCAGAGCAAGTACTAATCTAATGGAAGTGTATCTGGATACAGGTGCAAAGGTTTCTTCGTAATCTATTCCTTCTTTCTTGGAGAAACCACGAGCCACGAATCTTGCTTTATATTTCTCAGTGCTGCCATCTGCAACATGCTTGATCTTGTAGATCCATGGGGAAGTTAAAATGGACTTCCCTTCCAGTTTTGGGACAACATCCCAAACATCATTCTACATGATTGATTGATACTCTTTGATTATAGCATCCTTCCATTCTTTCCATTCTTTCGCTTCTTCATAGTTGGAAGGTTCTTTATCAATAATGTCACATAGCAAGGCTACATAACTGGAGCAGGACCTAGTTCTCTTTCTTCCTCGAGGTGTTTCTTCTGAAGCTCCATATCTTTCTACACCTTGGATAATTTCACATACCCAAGCAGGTTTCCTCTTATGAGGATTCTTCTCTTGAGGTGGATCTACAGGTTCTTGAGGTTCTTCAAATTCTCGATCTTCTTCTTGAATTTCTTCGTTCATGGTTGTGTCATGAATTCTGGGTGCTGTTGTTTCTTCAGGTTCTTCAGTCGGTCTCTTCCTGGATTTGATGTAGGCTGAATCTTCGTCAAATGTTACATCTCTACTAATGTCATTCTTATTTAACCCTAGGAAGTATATTCTGTAAGCCTTCGAGATTTCAAAGTATCCCACAAATATACCCTTCTTTCCTGAAGGTTCTAACTTCGTCCTCTTTTCTTTCGGAATGTGTATGCATACAGGACAACCAAATATTCTGAGATGGATGACTTCTAGTTTCTTGCCGGAGAACACTTCTTCAGGAGTCTTGTTCTTGAGTACTCTGTGTGGAGTAAGGTTCTGTACATACACCGCTGTTCTGGCAACTTCTGCCCATAGATGCATGGGAAGATCTTGGTTGTGAAGCATGGCCCTTGCTACTTCCATGATCATTCTACTCTCTCTTTCCACAATCCCATTTTGTTGTGGATTAAATGGAGTGGATAACTCCCTCTTAATCCCTGAGTCTTTGCATAGCTCTTTGAATTCATTTGATGTGAATTCTCCGCCATTATCTAATCGAAAGGTCTTGATCTTCTTTTCAGTGTGGTTTTTGATTAAGGCTTTGAATTCCTTGAACTTGCTGAATACTTCATCTTTGTTCTTCATAAAGTATATCCATGTCTTTCTATAAAAATCATCAATGAAAGAAACATAGTATACATACCCGCTTAGTGAACTGGATGACATTGGACCACATACATTGGAGTGGATGATTTCCAAGATTCCGTTTGCCTTGCTCTCGCTACTTGGAAATGTCTTCTTTGTGTTCTTCCCTTTCGCACATCCTTTGCATACACCTTCATGTTTTGTCTTCATTTCTGGGAGACCTTCAACAACTTTTCTTGTGAGTGGTAGTGCTCTGTAATGCACATGTGCAAGCCTTCTATGCCAAAGATCATTTGGTTCTACTGAGTCATGAACCAAAGCTTGTTCTGGTTGGCCCTTCAATTTGTATAGTCCTCCTTCTTGTTCCCCAATCACTACCGCATCATTGAAAGACTTTCCCTTTGGCCACATGAGGACTTGGCCATCTACAAATGCAACCCTCATTCCTTTTTCATCTAATGCATATATGGAGAGGAGGTATTCTTTAGTCCATGTACAAACAATACATCTTTCATCTTGATAGACTTTCCAAACTCTAGCTTGTATGAGGATTCACCACTACCTTTTATTGGATATTGGTAGTCATCTCCGAGTTTCACCTTGTGAGGTGATTCATGTTCAGATAGTTTCACAAAGGATTCCCTGAATCCTGTCATATGTTTGGAAGCACCATTATCTATAAGCCAATCATTGCTACCATGTGTGATAGTTCCCATGAGAGCGGAGATTAGAACATATTCTTCATCACTTGAAGAATCATCACTGACTTGTCTGTTTCTTTTTGTGAAAGGTTCATAATCCTCTGCAGCATGAGCATGACGTCTTCTCTTGTTTCCCTTCTTCTTGTGAGAGCTACTTTTGTTTCTAGGACAATCTATACCAAAGTGTCCTCTTTCATCACATGTATAGCAAATGAACTTAGACTTGTCTCTAGGCTTTCTAAAGTTATTCCTTTGATGAGAGTGCTTACTTCTGTGGTGGCTAGATCTAGTTTTCTTGGATTGTATTGTGAGAGCTTGATCTTCACTTCCCATCTTTTCTTCTCGAGCTGCTATCTGAGCTTCTTCTTGAGAGCATTCTTCCCATAGTTTGTTGAACTTGACTGACTTCTTTCTGGAATAGATCCCTTGAATGAAAGAGTCCCATGTCCTAGGGAGACCATTCAAGGTGGTCATTACAATCTCTGCATTCTCCACTTCTTCATCTACTGCTTCAAGTTTCCCTTTGATCTGGGAGACCCTTGTTAAGTAAGACTGGATGGTCTCTGCATTTTGGATGTTCACATTCTTCAACTGGTTCCTCAAGGTCATCTTTCGGTTTATGTTCTTTTCTTCAAACAATTTGGTTAGGGCATCAAACATATCTTTAGGTGTCTTTAGGGAGGACACCTGTGGTATGAGGTGATCCTTGATTGAATCAGCAATAATCCTCTTTGCCATAACCAACTTCTTCTTGTGTAAGGCCTTAGCCTCATCTTCCTCTGGAACTAGAACCTCCTCCCTGACATATGGGTCCAACTCATTTTCTTCCAGGACCAAGGAGATCCTATACTTCCAGGCTCGGAAGTTATCAGCTCCCTCAAGCTTTTCATCAAGCTTGGTATGATGAGACATCTTAACTAAGAACCTCAAATGGAAATACAAGAGATTTAGATCTTACTAGGTTAAGATGTCCGATTTGGATTTGGAGCTAAAATTCTACAGTGCAGGTTCAGAGCAGATTAGGGTTTTGCTTTTCTGGAGTTCTGTCTAACCAAATGCTTTGATCTTGATCTCTAAAATTCAATTTTGAGCAGGAGATCAATCCAGGCTTGGGCTCACTGAAACATTCCACTTCTATGGAAAGCCCTAATTTTCGGCAGTAGTGTCGGGTCCAAAACTAAAAAACCTCAGAATTGGATTTTGCTTCGACAGAAAGATGTGTCTTGGGGAGGAGAGTTAGTCCAACCTTCTTTTGCTGAAAATCTATGGAGAGAGATCCAAAAAATAGGAAGCCCTAGTTCCCGCATCTGCATAGTGTCTTCTTCTCAGGTTAGCTCTGATACCATGTTAGAATTTTATCATTAAGCTAGCATTATATTAGGATATTTTAACTGAGAGGATAACAAGCACAACAATAAAACACAAGAGACAATGAACACAATGTTTTTCCTTGGGGAAACCATAAATGGAGAAAACCCCGCAACTTCCTTAGAGATAGAATCACCACCAAATAGAAAATCCCAAAACAGTAAGATGATCTCTCGACAGCAGTAACCTCTTTCTTCCTAGCCCCAGTGTCTTCTTCTTCCTCAGCTATGCACTACAACTGAGTGTGAGTGAGTGTGTGATAAATAGAGAGGATAGCTCTCTATTTACACTAATTCCTAACTTGACTAAACCCTACTAGGGCTGACTTCACTAGGTGAGTCTAACAACCCTAGTGCCTCGGAACTGCGGGGACTTTAACCCTTGAACAATAGGAGGGTTGACCACAATGACTTGACATGACTTGTTTACATTATAGAAACTCCCGATCGGAAGATCGGGGCATGACATGACTCAATTACATTACAGACACATCCCAGAATAAACATCGGGGTACAAGACATAAGATATATATGTGAATACATTTCGAAGTTACAAATACATCAACAAAAACATATCCAATCATCAAAATTAATTAAAAGCTTGTGTTTTTCCCTATCCATGCATTTTTCCCAACTCACGATCGACACCACCTGAGTGCAGTGTTATAAGCGCAGTTCTCATGATGCACTGCCTATCCCATAAGGGACAGGAGCGGGTGCCCAATTTTTAAGTTTAGGGCCTACCCAGAATGGCCAAAACCCTCCTAAAATAAAAAATAAATGCTTAAAAGTGAAAGATTAGGGTTCTATCTTTTACCTGGCTCTAACACTGCTCAAATCGGATGGTCGGATCTCCCATAATCAACAGCTGAAGATCTGGTTCAAAGTTGCTCCAAAATGCTCTTGACTAGTGGTAAATATTGAAGTGTTTTGATTTTTACTATTTGAAATGACTTTTATAGCTATTTTGGTTTTTCTTAATGTCATTTTAATATTTTAAGATCATTATCATTATAAAATCCATTCATATGACTCATTAAAAGTCATTTTTCGAGAAATTAACGTTGTTATTGAGTTTTGCAGCAGTAAAAATGAAAATAGAAAAAATCTATGGGAAGTTTGTTTTTGACTTTTTCGTACTTCCTTAAAACGGAAAATGTCCTCGAGTGTTTGTTTTGATACTTTGGTCACTCTCTCAGAACTCAGTATCAAAGTTCTAAGTCTTTTTTTTCTGATTCTTTTTAGGCTCGTAAAAATGTTCATTGTTAAAAAGAGACCTAATGGAGTCTCCTTTAATCTCTTTTTGGACTCCCTAAAAATGAAAAGATTGTCGAGTACTTGTCTTCTTCATACTCGTAAAAGTATTTTAAGAGTCGTCTCTCCGATGGTAGGTTATCTCTTTTTCGGTTCGGATAGAATATTTTACGAAAAAGGACCCTTTGGAGTTTTCTTTTATCTTCGTTCAGACTCTCTAAATATGAACGATACCAAGTTTGCTTTCATTGGACTCGTTAAACTAAACACTGGGAGACCCTTTTTTGGGATCGAACCCCTCCTTTCTTAGGTTCATGAAATATATGGGAACGTACTTGTCTTCGGATGAGCTTAAACGAGTGTTTGTTACCCTCTTTGAACTCGTAAAAATGAAAAGAGGCACTCATCAATCATGATGGGGGAATTAAGGGAAGGGAATCATTTTGCAAATCCAATGGCAGTTGTTTGTCACCTTTGAACATTGCACTTATCTTCATATCATTCAGTCAATTGGGTATTTAGCTGACTTACAAATCGATCCACTTTCATGAGTCATGTCACTCCTTTGAGTTTTTCAAAATAATGCGTTGTCCACTGTCGCATTGTGTGTCTGTCTGGTCTAGTTATGTTGCCAAGTCTTTTGTCGTGCTGCTCAATGTTCAAAGGAAGAAAGAAGTTTACATCTGCAGTTAAAACAACCTTTTTGTCAGTACTTTGAGTCATTCCTATGGTTACATTATCTATGATATTCCAAAACTTTGTTTCAAGTTTCGTGTCGTCGATGTGGGATTCATCATGACCCTCCTTCGATGAGACTATTCCTGTCGACATCAACTCATCATCTAGGACATAGTCTTAGAAACAGATTTAGTACCTTGAGATCTGTATGCCTCAATGATAGATTCTCTCGCTATCGACAAAGGTTCACATCATTGGCCTTTGATCGGAAGACTCTGTTGGGTGTTCGACACGAACACATCTATTTGCACTCAGTAGATTGTAATAGGGTACCTTGGGGATCATTGATATCAATGGTGATTTCCCTTGCACTTGTTAACGGTTCACCTCATTGACCGGTAATCAAGTGGTTTCTACCATGTTTGACTTCAGAACATTGTAATCACATGGATAGAATCGTACTTTGTGGAAGATGAGACGAAGACCCTGGGTATTTGTTAAGCGCTCATAGCTTGCTCCCCAGTTTGCGATGGAGTATATTGCATGAAGTACTAGCATGGATCCACATTTGTATGGTTGTGGCTATGCTCAAATTTGCGTCTGTATGACATAGATCTACATTGTATATCTGGTAGCTATGTCCAAGTTTGAGTCCTCTATCACATGGATCTACGCTGTATTCTAGTAGCCATGTTTGTTTATTCCTCTCATGGATCTGTCTTGTATTGGTCTACATCCATGATGAGGTTACATCTATTCATGAGTCAAAGTATTGATGTATTGTAGATGCCTGTTCGATGATACTCTCCGATCAAGCTGGCTCTTACCTTGAAGTGATAACTTGCTCTATCAAAGCTCTTGCCTATCATATCCCTCTAGCCTCATGCTTTGGGGGGCATTCTGTTATACTCAAAATCTGTCACCAGCATGTGATAGGATCCCTAACACAATACATTTTCCCTCAAATCCCAAACTTGAAGAGAATTCTGCTCTAGGTGTTGATTCCAACATACAAAATTGCAGCACCGCTTCTACCCTCAAGTAGGTAAGTGGTACCCTATTCAGCACTACCCTAGTTGTGTGAGAACCAGTTGGTGCCACCTCCTTTAAGCTATGTTGTTGGTGTGGTTCCTACCCATCACCGCTCTTCATCAAGGGGTATAAGCGGTGCCCTTGATAAAAAATGAAAAAAGGAGGTTTCTCGAGGCTTCTAGAACAAGAGCCTCATGTCTAACCTTATCCCTACTCACCTGGGTTGGTTAAGGTCAAGATCCCTATTTGTAGGATCATGTAGCTACCTCACCCACCAATCTCTCAACCATCCTATCCATTTGAGCCCTATAAATACAATCTCATACTCCATGGTTGAGGGGGAGAGAAGAATAGTAAAGTTATGCTCTTGAATTGATACCCTGGCCTAATCCATCAAAGAGAAATTATGGAGCAAGTTGGAGCTATTGGGGATAAGGTGCTAGTCTTGTGAAGGAGTGTATTGGCACTAAGGCACATGGTTGTAAGCTCTTTCATTTATTTTCTAATGCAAAGTTGATTTCCTTCCCACATGTTTGTTGCGTAAATCTCACATATATGTTATTGGATTCCTTAGTCACTAATATGGATGTGTAGACAATTTTCTGGTGGCTTTGATGTCTTTGTATGTTTGATATGTTTTACATGTATACAGGTCTTTCATCAGAGTTACATTCCAGGCGTCTATAACGTTCAGGGAAGGTCTTCAACTGAATTATTCACTCATTTGTTTTGGATCTGAACCATTCAGACCAGAGGAACAACTTCTATCCGCAGAAGGTGATATATTCTTGATAACATGTATTTACTCTTTATTTACAGAGAGATATTAATATGATATTATATAAGGATGAACGACATTTGCATGTGAAAATTAATGCTTAAATCTGAACACATCCCTTCTTATTTTCAGAGATTGAACACACATACCGCACTGTAAACAGATAGAGGGTAAGTTCCGATAGTTTTGAAGTGAGAAATAGTAATGATCTTATAATACAGTGCACCTCACTCCATTTCATTCTTTCAATTAGATAATGAACAAGTATTCTTCAAATATGAATGCATATGGAATTCAAAACTGAAGAAGAGCAGTTCCATAGCCGTCGCCAGAGAAGAGTTGCTTCCAGTAGCCGTTGCCAGATAGAGCTGTCGTTTATACCATTTGGATTAATATCTAGCTTTCAGGTTTTATTCTCTATTTCTGGTGTTTGGCATCTCTATGCACGATTGGTTTTTACAAAATTCATATAATTAAATTTAATCCACCAAAATTACAGCAGTTTTAAATAGTAATAAATCAAGAATGTCTCTTCAAATAGAAGATAAAACAAGTTTATTATAATACAATATTTTTATGATAAATGAGTGAATTAGGTATTATATAGCATAGCAAAGCAAGGCAAGAAAAGGGTTTCGACTGGATGGGACGGACATGATGGGTTGGTATTTTTAGACACGTATCACATGCATGCATGTGATCTAAACACACGTCTAAACTGTCTCAGAATTGAAATGCATGCATCGCATACATGGTCTAACCACACGACAATTGAATAAGCTGGCGATGGTCATGAAGAAAATATGAACTATGCTACCTTGCTCCATTGTAAGCGTGATGGCAAAGGCTGCAATCTGCCATTCAGTATGATGTCAAGAGAGCTAAAATTATCAAAAAGCCGACGTGAGGCTTCTAATCTCTAGTTTAAGCATTTAGCTGCAGGGAAGATTCCCATTGTTGCCAGAATATGCATTTGCAGAGGATGAGAGGCATGGGGTTTGGATGCAACAATTCCAAAACATTGCGAATGGTTTCTAGGAATATGTAATTTGGGGCATAAAAGTCCAAATCAAATTCAATTTGTTATTACTATTACCTCTGGTCAATTGAAAAGTCTGAAAATCTTAAAAAAAGTTCTTAGTGGATCGCCATTCTTTGATCAAGCTTCAGCGTTTAAAAGCATTATTTTCAAACCTGGAATAAATATGATGTGAAGACATGGAACAACACTAATTATGGTCACCTAGAAAGAAAAGGCAAGCGTTTTCCCTTCATGTGATTTGATTTAATTTTTCGATTCTTCTACATTTGTATTGGTCCTTGGATTATGGCCTATAAAAGGTAGAAGAAATCATTTTTTTGTTCATATGAAAAACTTGTAATCGTTTATGCCCTCTAGAATGTGATGGATTTCCCTTGCAGATAGTTTGTTGTGGGAGGGGTTTTCTTTACCTCTTTTCCTACACATGCACCATTGTGAGGGCTGACCAGAAGGAAAATATCAGCAGGTAAAACATAGATTTCTCTTAAGAATTACTGTAGAAAATATGTCTTTTAGACAAGTAACAATTGATATTGTGGCTTGGCTCAAGGGTAGCTGACAGAGAATAGTGGCATTGTATTCTTTGATCGAGCTTACAGTTGGGTGGATCAGGATTTCCCTCATCAGACCGCGAAGATACTCTTCTTTCACAGATAAACCTCTAATCCTTCTTGTCTGTATTCAATTTTGCAATTACATGAATAAATTACATGAATATGATAATTGGTAAAAGAATGCATGAATCCGATCTATGCTAGTCTGAGCTAATAATAATCCTTCAACAACTAGGTGTCATTTATGTTCGCTCTGAATTAGATCTATGCTAGATCTAATAATAATCCTTCAACAATAATAATAATCCTCCTAACAGTCTAATAATAATAATACTTCAACAACTATTTATATGTGGGTTTTTTATCGTTGCCTTGTTGGTTAAACACAAAAGGTCTCTATCCAGTATGCATCTAACAAGCAACGATATTCTTCATTGTTCAGAATGCATAGCAACGTGAAAGAATAAATTGAAAAGAAGAAGGATGGAGTGACCTGCTCTGCTCCTCTCTATGAATTAGACTGTGTGCAGTCGCTTGAAAGACAATCACCTCATCCATGTCCTCACCATGGATACAAAGAATCTAAAAACTGTTGCACAAACAACGAGATTGACTCAAATGGTAAGTACATTCATGTCCCTATTTTGAATATGTGAGTTACAATGCAACAATGTCTGAATGCAAAGCTGATTGAGATTACCTAAACCTCACTTTCCTTCCCATGGTGTTTGTCAGATAGTCGCTTCAAGAGATTGCTGGGGCTAGAGAAGACTAAGAGCAAGATTGTCCTGGGCTCCTATGGTGTTTGTCTGGTAGTTATAACCACTCTAAGAGTTTGTGGGGGCTGGAGAAGACATAGATATGGCTCCAACAGATATAGAGTGACAACACACTTACATGCAAATTGCCACCAACGAGATGTAGTTAGCTGCTACATTACAAAAATGAATGTTTCGTCTAAGTTATGCAATCAAGCATTAAATGCCATGAACTAATGCTAAAGTCATTCTAGCATTAATCAACCTGGAAATTAATTCGAATGAAATATACTTCACTTCATATAGACGCCAAAACGAAACATAGGCAAAAACTTATCAGAAATATTGCTTTGCCTTGGGAAGAGGCCAAATAAGAGATCAAAATGCTTGATTGGTGAATGAAAAGGTAGCTTGTCCATGAAAAACCATCTAGAAATGGACCCAAAACATCTGGAAAATAAAGTTGATAACTTAGGCTAAGTTTTTAAAACTAGTTTCGGTTGGAGTGCAGATTAATGCAAACGACGACAAGCCGATTACAAGAGTCCTTGCTAACCAAGTAGGGACTAATAAAGGAGATTCCATCGTTGACTCTATGACAATGTTTAAAAAGTAAACTCAATGGTCGGTGAAGAAGATGGTCTCCTTATGAATGGAAATAAAATGGTATATCTTTTGATTTCAAGGTTGTTGTATCTTTAATGATTCATTGGGATATCATATTCTAACCCCAACACGTGAATGGGTACACAAAATCAGGTTGAATGAACTTCTAATGGCAATTAGATATTTTATATAAGCTAACCTCTATAAAGGACATATGCTAGATCAAAGGACATATGAACAATTACATCTTTTATTATAATGCATGAAGTAAAAAAGAAAAGAGAAAATAATTTTATGATGTAAAATTTATAAGGATATTGCTTAACCTAATTGTGTATGGATGCAATTTCAATCATATTATATATTTAATTGATTTGTTTGTTGAAATCTAGAATTATTGGTAGGACATAGGATGAAGATAAATATGCATATTCAAAATTGAATCATAATATATATTTAATAGATTTCTTTGTTAAAATGTAGAAACATTTGTTGGACATAGGATAGAGATACATATGCATATTCAAGATATCTTGAGAGAAAGAAACAGAAGGCATAAGAAGCAAATAAACATAGGGTGATTTTGTTAAGCATATTTGAATAAGAGGCATTATCACAAGAGAACTTATAACAAGTTGAGCGTAAGGAAGATTATAGCTTACAAGGGAAATAGGAAGTTTGGTATAATGCATATGAAATAGAGTTGATAGACTTAGTTGGATGTATCATCAATATTTAATGTGAAATACCTTTATGATTTTGGAAGTTATGGGTTATATGAAGTTGAGTAGATTGGGGATGTCTAATAAGATTGGATGGATCAAATGTCAAAGGAGGAGCATCCAAAAATTGTGGGGATATTGAGCATGTTAAACTAGATTTAATGGATCAAATGTCAAAGGAGAAGCAACCAAAAATTGAGAAGGTATTGGAAGAGAGATTATTGTAAATGCAAGGTGTAGTGGATGAGTAAATTAGATGACGAAATAATATGAATTCTAGATGATGACTATAAAAGAATTTATAAAGGGAAATCTATGGAAAATCAATTGAGTGATGATGTGTGTGTATCGGTACATACCTATTTTTGTAACAAGAGTTTAATGTAGGAACATCTAGATGCTTACTTATACACAACAACATAGAGATAAGCTAATGCGTCTAGCATAGAAAATGTGCAACATGAATGGAGGTGCAAGGAAAATGTTTATGCGTAGAAAATAATATATGGATAAAAAGTGTGTGCATGGAGAAAGAAAAACATCATCCATGTACGTGTTAATGAATAGTTAGGCCCATGAAGCCAAAACCATAATGAAGTGGCAAGTAACTTGTTCCAAGAAGATGAGAATATGAACCATTGTGGTTGGTGGTTGAGATCATTTGAATCCCAAAGGTCAAGAAGGTTCATGATGAATAAGTGTAGTGAGAAGATGATCAAGTTGACTTTGCTAAGTAGAGAGTTAGTTCCCAGGTAGTTAATGCTTAAGAAAAGGAGTACAAAACAATTACAATTTGGATTCAAGATAGAGAAAGAAGTTTGGTTTACTAAAAGGGAATATTGACACATAATGGATTAGACACAAGAGAAAGGCTACCTAAACATTATATTGTAAATGGTTGAGAATACCTAAATATTGTATTGTAAATGGTTGAGAATATAAGAATACGAAAAGAGAGGCGTGACTTGTAGTTTTGTCGTTTTATCCTGACCATGGGTTTCAACGGTAAAAATTTGTGTATTGTGTGTGTGTTATTGTTTAATTTCTATTTTTCTTAAGAATATGTATTAATTGTTTCACTTCACATGTTAAAACTTACACAACTTAACCACTATAGAATCTATTTGTATCTATTGGACATAAATATTGGAGTCTAAGTTAATAAAACTATCACTAGTAGGACATATCATTTCGAGGATGCCATATAAGATGCAAGTACATTTAAATTTATATCTACTTTTTAAAGACATCTAAAAGTATCACAATATATGATAATATCTTTTGTATTAATACAACAATAGTATATGTATACATATTTTATTAATTTATGTTTCATATTTCAACTAGATCAATCTTTATACTCTAAAAAGATGAAATTAAAATACCAATCTTAATAGTTATTCTTTTTAGAAAAATTTCGAAAAAAATACAAGGAATTAATGTAATGAGAACACCAAGGTTTTAAACGAGGTAACGGTGGCATTCAACTTGCCATTATTGTTCAATATGGTCTTTCTTTCCTAATATTACAAATATGATTTTTCTTTCTAATATCACTATAATATTATCATTATAAATAATAATAATTTACATATACTATAATCTTGCCAACTCAAATATATAATAAATTTAGAGAACTCAAACATGTTTAATAAAGGTGATGCCATTGTTGAGTCTATGACAATACGTATAAAAGGAAACTAAATGGCCGGTGAAGGACATGACCAACTCGAATATGACCTCCTTATCAATTACAATCAAAAGTGTATATCTTTTGATTTCAAGGTTGACATTGTATCTTAATTATTCATTGGAATTTTCCTATTCTAACCCCAGTTAGGGTATAATCTAACCTCGTAAAGGACGACATCGCGATAAATGGCAAACACACCTTTTTAATTTTTAGTGTAATACCAACAACTAGCATGGTATGAATGATAAAGATTTGTTGTTGTTGTTGTGGTGGTGGTATGTGGGGGGTATTTTTGCACTTTTAAGTTCTACCCACCCATCATAGTAAACAAGTTACTTAGGGAAGTACTTCAACTATATATAACTATAAAAGGAAGAAGGCAATGCACTTCACAGATAGGTTGAAATTTGTAATATTTGTTATCTTCCATATCAATAGATATCTCAACAATTATATTTTTAATTATAATATAGAAAATAAATAAGAAAAAAAGATTTAATTTTACGATGTAAGATTAATAAGAATATTTCTTATCTTAATTGTATATGGATATAGTCTGAATCATATTATATATTTAATTGATTTGTTTGTTGAAACATAGAAGTATTTGTTGGACATAAGATGTAGATACATGTGTATATTCAAAATAGCTTGAGAGAGAGATAGTGTGTGTGGTCCAAAGCATAAGAAGCACAAAACAAGGCATTAATGGGATATTGAGAGGTTCATTTTCTTAATTGTATAATTTGAGCAAGAAGCATTATCACAAGATAACTTATAACAAGTTGATGTAAGGAAGATTAGACCTTGCAAGGTAAAGAGGAAGTTTGGTATAGTGAATATGAAATAGAGTTGCCAAACATAGTTGGATGTATCATCGATATTTAATGTGAAGGACCTTTATGATTTTGAAAGATATGATTTATATAAAGATTGAGATATTGAGGATGTCTGACTATATTTGTTGGATTAAATGTCAAAGGAGGAGAAACAAAAAATTGTGAGGATATTGAGGATGTTAAACTAGATTGGATGGATGAAATGTCAAAGGAGAAGCAACCAAAAATTAATAAGACATTGGAAGAGAAAGTATTCTAGATGCAAGGTGTAGAGTATAAATGGTAGATGGTGGAGTGGGGGGAAGAAAATAAGTGATGAAAGAATATGAATTCTAGATGATGACTATTAGAGACTTTATAAAGGGAAATCTATGATAAATCAATTTAGTGATGATGTGCATGTGTTGGCACATACCTATTTTTTTAGTAGGAGTTTGATGTAGGAACATCTAGATGTTTGCTCATACACAAAAACATAGAGAGAAGCTTATGATGCTACCATATAGATTATGAAACAAGAACGAAGGTTGTGTCATTGCTTTTGGATCTTTAATGTGTAGTAGTTTTAGAACAATCTGTTTTTACATGTACAAAAATATATGCATAAAAGTGTGTGCATGGCGAAAGGAAAACATCATCTGCGTAGGTGTTAACGAAGAGTTAGGAACATGAAGACAAAACCTTAATCAAGTGGCAAATAACTTGAGATGAGAAGATGAACCATTGTCGTTGGTGGTTGACATCATTGGAATCCCAAATGTCGATGAGGAAACGGATAAGGAGTTTCATGAGAATAAAATTGGATTGGATTTGATAAAGAGAGATTTAGTTCCCAAGTAGTTAATGCTTGAAAAAAGGAGTACAATCTGGCTTCAATCTAGAGAAAGAAGATTGCTTACTAGAAGAGAATATTTGTGCCTAATTGATTGGATGCAAGAGAAGGCCCAAGAGTTTAAAGGTGAAAGAGGAGGAAGAACATTAAAAATAGGTCTAAGTGCCAAGGAGAGGAGCCTAGGAGTGCATGCTACATGTAGAGGGAAAGCACATGTTGGTTGTATGATTTGTAGAAGAAAGTGACGGTTGATAGGAGAGGCTAAGTGGGATATGTAAGGCTTAGACATTTTGTATAGGTAAATTTGTCAAAGATATTGGTGAGAAAATGTAGACCATTTAGATATTTATAATATGTCCTATGCGAGATTGTGTTTCTATTTATTTCATCTTTGTTATACTAACATGTATGACCCTTAAACAAACACATGCGGTCATTGCAAGTCCATTATCCTTCATCATTGTTTTAGCCCATAACTCTTTGCATATCAACTAAAATAAAATAATTATTAAAATTATTTGAGCTAATAAAATAGTAAACCATGTAACCATTTTTATATACATTATATTCGATTTTTTTTTTAATTATAAAAAATTATATACTTTAACAAAAATTAAAAGTTTATATTAATAAAATAAAAATAAGTTTAAATTAAATAATTAAATATCTAAATTAATTAAAAATAATAAAATTACATTTTTTATATTTATAAATATTTTTTCTAAATATAAAAACATTATCATAAAACGAATTATGTTTGCACATTGTCTCCCATAAAAGAATCAATGACTTCCCTTTATTTTTGTCTTAGTCTTAGTTCAAGTGTTTTGAGAGTTCAAGTGTTTTGAGAGTTTAATGACTTGTTATTTATCCAAAATGTTGAATTTTTTTCATCTCTTCAAAGTTGAACTTAAATGATTTTTCTTATATTTATAAATATCTTTTATTATAAAAAATATAAAAACATTATCATAAAACAAATTATGTTTGCACATTGTCTTTAGTAAAAGAACCAATGACTTCCTTTTATATTTATAAATAATTTTTTATAAAAAATAATAAAAACATTATCATAACACAAATTATGTTTGCACATTGTCTCCACTAAAAGAATCAATGGCTTCCTTTTATGTTTGTCTTAATTTAAGTGTTTTGAAATCTTATATTTATAAATATTTTTGTTACAAAAAAATATAAAAACATTATCATAAAACAAATTATGTTTGCACATTGTCTCCAATAAAAGAATCAATGACTTACCTTTATGTTTGTCTTAGTTAAAGTGTTTTGAGAGTTTAATGACTTGTTATTTATCCAATGTGTTGATTATTTTTCAATCCTTCAAAGTTGAACTTCCCTTTATGTTTGTCTTAGTTCAAGTGTTTTGAGAGTTTAATGACTTGTTATTTATCCAATGTGTTGATTATTTTTCAATCCTTCAAAGTTGAACTTAAGAGATTCTTTTTTTTTTATGTTGTGTTACATGATGAAACATCATTATTTGAGATGATATTGCTTGGGATTCTATGTTTTACTTCATGAAGGATTCACATATTTTGGTACTATTAAATAATTATGATGGTTATTGTGATGTATTGATTTTGAGTTTATTAAATTGAAAGATTTTTGTTTGATAATCACATTAATATTTAATTGAAATATATTTATTCGACAATGACATTAGTATTTTCATTGAATCGTGGTGGTGGTGGCCGTTGATTTTGAGTTCATTAAATTGAAAGACACTTAATTGAAAATCACATTAATATTTTCATTGAACCGTGGTGGTGGAAGTGGCTATTGACTAGGGTGGTGACAAAGAATCCCTACTATTGATTGTGCTTATTCTCTTCTTCGATCAATTTCTCTTGCTCAAGGATAAAGCAATGGCTATGGAAGGAAGTTCCTACAATTAATTATGCCTCTTCTCTTCTCAAGATTCACCTTGACCACATACAACCCCATAACTTTCCTCTTCTTCAATCAATTTCTTCTTCTTAGGATTCACTTCAAACACATATAACCCCTATTTCCATATGAGGTATGTTGTAGGTTTTGATTCACTTCAATCACATACACTCTTTGTTTGCATATGAGCTATGCTGCAATTTTCTTTCATTACAAGGTTTATATAAAAAATGTATGTAGTGGATAGAAAAATGAAAACCTACTCAGTTTCTCAAATCTTTTGTGCTTCCCTATTTGTTAGCTTAGCGGGATTCCAAACAACATATTTTATGCCACTTTGTAATCAATCCCATCATGGGTTATCCTTGAATCCCTGAAGTGTTCAAGATTTTTTTTTCTTAGTTCCACCAGAAAAATCCCTTGGTGGGTATGGGACTGGCTAGAATAAACATCACCTAACTGAGAAGAAGAGGGGAGAAGAAAACATTGGATTTTTTGATCCCATCAAGCATAGCTCCTTGTGTCTCTCTTCTTTCTCTTGTTACAACAAGTGTTGTGAGCTTATTACCCAGTGCTTGCCTAACAAAGTGCTTGAATGCTTTCCTAAACTAGTGCTTGAATGAAGAGCTCCAGATAGGCCTAAAAGTTGCAGCCTGCATGACCCCAAATCATCAATCATTGATATGAAGGAGAAAGGGGATGTGGTCATTGGTAGTAAGGATAGGGATAAGGCTCCCGAGAGATAGCCTCACTTCCATTCTAGTAACAATATATAAATTATTCAAAACCCATAAGAGCCAATTGTCTAATCCTATACTGGGTAGGATGTTATTGGGGTTTGAGTTAGGACAAGTCTAATAGTATGTAAACTAGTTAGGGGCAACTATTTTCCCATTGTGTGGAAACATCATGATGTGAAATAATTATGAAGCAAATGCTTTCATGGTGTACCTGTAGCTATGTCCTAATAGAATATTGTAATCAAGCTGAGCATTGACTACTTTGATACTCAAATTACCATTTTTCCTCCCAACTCAATGGAGACATTTTGATATAAATCTTGTGGTTTTGATTCTCTCACATCATAATCATAGAGAGAGATAGTTGAGGGGAGAAAGTATGGTGATCCAAGATGCTTGCAAACATGTGTTGGAATCATACAAGTAGATGCTCGTTCATGGTCTATGTGTCAATGAATGATTATCTGCTTAATAGTGACTATAATTTGAAAAGTGACTGACAAGAGTAGTCATGGTTAAATGATGTCAATGTTGAAGGTCATTAAGCACGAATAGGATGGGTCGATTTCTCCCAATGTATATAGTAGTTCCTTATTTTAGGAAGGGAAAAAATAGAGAACACACATCATATGCATACATGGGTTTGGGAATTTATAAGGACTTTGTATTGTTGGGGGCATATTATTTCCCTTCACTGATTATCCTAGCATCCACAAATAGTCTCGTGTGCACTACTTTCACATCATAAGACAAGGAACAAGCCCCCTCTAGAGAAACATATAAACAAGAAACAAATCACCATACTGAAGAGGTCATCCCTCCCTCAATACCATTTGAGATTCAAGTCCCTTTGTTGTTTTCCCTCTTCAATATTTAACACCTACATATCCACAAATGGTACCAAATTTATTGTCCCATTTAAATTTAATTCTAGTTTCCCTTGCATACACACCAATAGTAGCAATACTAGGACTACTACCATTCTTGACAACGCCATTACCAGTCACACACAAATAAAAGACTAGGGGCATTAATCAACCAAAACTAAAATCTCTAGTAGCACCAAGTACCCCCTTCCCCAAGAATAAACCCACCAATGCACCTTATGTGGTAGATTAGGGAATTCAAACAACCTTTTCCCCACATTTCTATAGATCAATATTTTTCTCAACACACACATAAGGGCTACCCATACAACCATTTGTTTTGCAAGGGGTAAATTAGCTTCCTCTTCAATGACCAATTCCAGATGTAATAAAAAAATATTGCACACTAATCATGCATGCTTAATTTCTTATCAATTTGGACACTACATACATCATTTCCCCAGACTCTCTCGATTTTGGGATGAGTTGGAAAAAAATTTCCTCACACACCCAATCATTGAGAAACCTTGATCAATCACTTCAGATATCAACTCTATTAACTTTTCACTATCTCAAAGGAGAATGAGGACCACAATCCGATGATTTTCATGTGGGAATCACATTAACATGATCCTATCGAACATGGGAATGGTTCCACCTAACAACACTGTGAGGCCATTAATCCCAACCCACAGATTCATTCATTCGTGTACTAATCATCCAAGTCATTCATGCAAGTTGTTGACTCATTACTCATTCTAGTTCCCGGTGCTATGTGGGAGTTACAATTCTAGAAGAGTCCCTTCATTTTCTCCTTTATTCTATTCTTATTCTACTTATTTATTTTCTACTTTTATTTAGAATTCAGTTTAATTTATTTTTTGTTTAGCCTTCTTAATTCTTTTTGTTTTCTTTATTTCTTTCCCAAAAGAGACTAGGACCATTCATTCATCAATTATCCCCCATAGAAGGAGGAAATATTTAACATAGTTCAATAAAAAACCAAACACATACCATTGCCAATTATAGAGTTCCATTGTTTATAATACTTAGCTGCATTACAAGGGTTGACATTCCGAGGTATTGCATTAACTCAAGAAAGAAGGAAATAAAAAAAGGTATTTCCTACCTGATTTTTATTCTTGTTTTTCTTTATATATTATTGATGTTTATACTAGGACTGTTATGGAAGTAGTGAGTTTAGAGGTATAAAATCTAGAAGAAATCCATGGTTGAAGAAATGGATGCATTGGATAAAAATGAAACTTGGGATATAATTGAGATACTACCTGGAAGAACATTAATTGGTAGAAATGGGTTTTTAAAAAGAAGTTGAATGCAAAAGGTATAGTGGAGAATTACAACATAGCCCACTTAGTACAAAAGGGTTATTGCTAGGTAGAGGG
This sequence comes from Pseudotsuga menziesii, assembly GCA_001517045.1. Lineage (NCBI taxonomy): Eukaryota > Viridiplantae > Streptophyta > Pinopsida > Pinales > Pinaceae > Pseudotsuga > Pseudotsuga menziesii. Next base: position 107,972 of record LPNX010718294.1, read on the forward strand.
AATTGATTTTACTGAATATTTTCTCCCATTGCTAGATTGACTTATATTAGATTCCTTTTTTATTGCTATTGCTTTTGATCTTGAAGAAGCATAGATGGAGGTGACTTGAAGATATTCTTACATGGGGATGTTGAAGAAGAAATCTACATGAAACAACTAAAAGGTTTTACAATAAAGGGAAGGAAAGAGTTGGCATGCAAGCTAAAGAAATCCTTGTATGGTCTAAATAAATAATATATGGTGTGGTACCAAAAGTTTCAAACATACATCCTTGGACCAGGTTCTATGAGAAATGGGTTTTTAAAAAGAAGTTGAATGCAAAAGGTATAGTGGAGAATTACATCAAAGCCCGCTTAGTACAAAAGGGTTATTTCTAGCTAGAGGGAATTGATTTTACTAAATATTTTCTCCCATTGCTAGATTAACTTCTATTAGATTCCTTTTTTATTGCTACTGCTTTTGATCTTGAAGAAGCGTAGATGGAGGTAATTGGTAGAAATGGGTTTTTAAAAAGAAGTTGAATGCAAAAGGTATAGTGGAGAATTACGTCATAGCCCACTTAGTACAAAAGGGTTATTGCTAGGTAGAGGGAATTGATTTTACTGAATATTTTCTCCCATTGCTAGATTAACTTCTATTAGATTCCTTTTTTATTGCTACTACTTTTGATCTTGAAGAAGCGTAGATGGATGTGACTTGAAGATATTCTTACATGGGGATATTGAAGAAGAAATCTACATGAAACGACTAAAAGGTTTTACGATAAAGGGAAGGAAAGAGTTGGCATGCAAGCTAAAGAAATTCTTGTATGGTATAAATAAATAATATATGGTGTGGTACCAAAAGTTTCAAACATACATCCTTGGACCAGGTTTTGTGAGAAGTATGGTTGATGATTATGTATATTCCAAGCAGGTTGTTGACCAATTTTTTAATATATTGTTGTATGTCAATGATGTTAAGATTCCACATGCTTAGCTAGATATCATTAGTATTCAATTAAATTTTACAACAATAGCATATGCAGGATGATCACTGAAAGAAACACAATCATAAGATGGACAAAGATTTATGCTGGGAAACCATCAAGGGGAAGAAAACCCAGCAAAATGTCCTCTATATAGATGTATCAAAAGTACAAAGATAAAACCTCAAACAAGTGCTCCTTATCCTTGTTGATATGTCTATCTCTCTCTCCTATGCGCTATACACAATTGTGTGTGTGTGTGTTCAAATGAGGAACACACCTCCTCTATTTATACTCTTTCTTCCACTTGACTTTTTCCCTAATAGATTAGGCCCAACAAACTTACTGGGCCGAATTCACCTAGGAAGACACAAAACAATATAACATTATATTCTGGAGGGTTCTATTGACCCGAATTACAACATAGGTTTTACCTTATGACTCTATGATGAATAAATACAATAGTAACATCCTAATGGAGGAATAAAATATCTCCGATGGGTTACAACAATAAAATACATTTAGAATATTCTTCGAAGTTACAATATTTCAACACTCCCCCTTAATGAGAAGGGTATTCTACTGAAAACAACATCAACTGTATGAGCAAGGAGAGAGAGCATATTCATCAACATCAAGGTGATACATCTATACGCCATTGGAATTTTTCAACAATCATCAGCAACTAGAATAGTTATTGGAACATCTTCAACATCTTCAATAGTGGAACATCATCTTCTACAACATTGAGTCTTCATCTTTGATGTTCATCTTCTGCAGCAACACTTGATCTCTCTTCAATCTCTATCATTTTAGGACACAGGTCCAAGGATGATGTAATCCTCATATGATCCACTTACAAGATGGTCAATCCTTATCACTTTAGGACATAAGTCCAAGGACAATGCAATCCTCAATTGATCCACTTATGGGATGATCAATCCCTATCACTTTAGGACATAAATCCAGGGACGATGCAATCCTCATCTAAGCCACTTACAGGATGGTCAATCCCTCTCACTTTAGGACATAAGTCCAAGCACGATGCAATCCTCATCTAAGCCACTTATGGGACGGTCAATCCCTATCACTTTAGGACATAAGTCCAAGGATGATGCAATCCTCATCTAAGCCACTTATATGATGGTCAATCCTTATCACTTTAGGACATAAGTCCAAGGATGATGCAGTCCTCATCTGATCCACTAACGGGATGGTCAATCCCTATCACTTTAGGACATAAGTCCAAGGACGATGCAATCCTCATCTTTGACGAAGACAAAAGTCTACGTATCACTTTAGGACTAGTGTCCAAAGATGATACAATCCCACTACGACATCATCAACCTGCTCCCCCTTTTAAGGAGGGTCCACAACATCATCAACCTGCTCCCCATTTCGAGGAGAGTACACATCATCACTATTCCTCCTTGGGAGTAAAGTCTACAATATCATCATTGTTCCTCCTTATGAGGAAAGTATTTTCAGACTACACCAAGATTGTCACGGAAGTATTCAAGCTTTACTCAAAACATAGGCTTGGCCAATACATCACCAAATTTCTCATCAGTATTCACATATTGGAGCTTTATAGCTCTCTTATGTACCATATCCCGTATGTAAAAACACTGGATTTCTATGTGCTTTGATTTGTCATGGAATACTGGGTTCCCCATCATATTTATACAACTCCGGTTGTCACATAGAATCACTGTGGTATCCAACACCAGGTCAAATAGACCTGACATCAACTTTCGAAGCCACACAGCTTCACAACTAGCAGAACAAGCTGCTATATACTCTACTTCAGTTGTGTTGAGATGAACACTGGACTACTTCCTGCTAAACCATGAGATCATGGCGGATCCCAAAAAATAACATCCATTTGAGGTGCTCTTCCTGTCTGAGGTACTTCCAGCCCAATCTATATTTGTATAACCATACAATCTGTAGTCATGATCTCCATCATAATATAGACCAAATTCTATCATACCTTTCAGGTACCTCATCAAATGCTTTGCAACTATCACGTGAACAGGTTTAGGTTTAACTAAACACTGACTCAGGGTGTTCACAACAACACATATATATGGCCTAGTATTCCTCGGATACATCAACGACGCAATAATCTGTCTGTACTGAGTCATATCCACTAACTTTGATGATTCATCAGATAACAATTTCAGGTTGGTATCCATGGGTGTGTCCATGGCTTTACAATCCAACATATCAAATCTTTTTAATATTTATACAACATAATTTTCGTGGTTGAGAAAGATTCCTTCTCGGCTTTGCCATACTTCTAGACCTAGAAAATAGTGCATCAATCCAAGGTTTTTCATTTCAAATTCTTCAGCGAGCTTCTTCTTCACTATACAATATGTTTCTCATTTCCTGTCATAAATATGCCATCCACATACATTAATAATATGACAGGTTCATCATTCATAACCTCAAAGTAAAGGTTAGGGTCGACTTTACTTTTGGTAAAGCCCAAGCTTGTCAAGAAGCTATCTATCCTTCCATACCAAGCTCTAGGAGCTTGCTTTATGTACTTTAGTCCATACATAGCCTTCTTCAACTTACATACGTGAGTCCGTCTGTATTCAACTTCAAATCCTCGTGGTTATTCTATGTACACTTCTTCCTCAATAACACCATTCAGGAAGGTTTTCTTCACATCCATCTTGTGTAAACTCCACTTCATCATGGATGTAAGTGCCATGATGGTTCTGATGGAAGTGTACCTTGCTAATGGAGCAAATGTCTCTTCATAATCAATTCCCTCTTTCTGAGAGAATTCTCTAGCCACGAACCTTGCCTTGTATTTCTCAATACTTCCATCAGCTGCATGCTTTATCTTGTAGATCCACTTGGAAGATACCACATCGTTACCTTATGGTTTGGGAACTATATCCCAAACATCATTCTTCATTATTGATTGGTATTCTTTCGTCATTGCTTCTACCCATTCTTTCTTCTGTACAACTTCTTCAATTGAGTGCAATTGCAATACAATATGAGTCAATGGTTTAAGGTTTTGGATGCCATGGAATACCTAGATATTGTATTGTAAATGATTAAGCATATACAAATAATAAAAGAGAGGTGTAGCTCATAGTTTTGTAGATTAAGGGTTTTCAAGGTAAACCTTTGTGTACTGTGTGCATGCCATTGTTTAATCTCTGTTTCTCTTAAGAATTTATATGCACTGTTCCACTTCATAGGTTTAAGACCTACACACCCCAACCACTATCAAATATATTTATACCTATTGGAATTAAATACTAGGGTCAAAGTTAACTGTCAGTTTTAGAATATATCATTTCAATGACTCCATATAAGAAGCAAATGCCTTTAAACTTATATCTGATTTTTTAAAACATCTAAACACATCATAACTTATAGTAATATATTTTAAGTTGGTACACCATTAATATTTACGGACATATTTTTCTCGACTATGTTTCAAACCTCAATTATATCCATCTTCGAGAAACAAGATGAAACTTTAATACCAATCTTAGTAGTTGTTTAAAAAAAAAAAAAAAACTTTTTGTTGTTGTCGTCACTTAGTCTTTGTCATTTAAAATTTGAAAAATATAAATAATTAAATATAATGATAACACCTAGTTTTAGTGGTGGCTAAAAAAACACAAGTAATTTATGTGATAGAAACACCTATTTTTTTTGACATGGTAGTCGTTGCAGCCAACTTATTAATCTTGGTCAACATGAGCTTTCTTTTTTAATATCGCAATGATAAATTTAGAGTACTCAAAGCATGTGGAATAAAGGAGATGCCATTGTTAACTGTATGACAATAACTTTAAAAGTAAATTAAAGGAGATGCCATTGTTAATATATATCCCCATTCATATAAATATAAATGTAGACTACTCAAAACATGTTGAATAAAGGAGATGCCATTGTTGACTCTATGACAATACTTTTAAAAAGTAAACTCAATGGTTGGTGAAGACCATAACCTCCTTATCAATGGAAATAAAATAGTATATCTTTTGATTTCAAAGTTGTTTATCTTTAATGATTCAGTGGGATATCGTATTCTAAACCCAACACGTAAAATAGTATATCTTTTGATTTCAAAGTTGTTTATCTTTAATGATTAATTGAATGAACTTGTAAAGGCAATTTGATATTTTATATAAAGGACGACATCATGATAAATGGAAAACATACCTTTTTGTATTCCACTTCCACTTGCATGGCATATGATAAAGATGTTTTGTATTTTTGCACTTTCAAGTTTTACCTACCTAGATATATGATAAAGATAAAGGATTAGATGATCTAGCTTTATTATGTACAAAGTACACGTTGTTGGTTGGTTAAAAAAATGAGATAAAGATATTTGTTTTTTTATTTTTATATATTTTAAGTTTTATTTTATCTAACCATCACAATAAACAAGTTACTTATGGATCTGCGTAGGCTGCACGAGATGACAGCCATAGGGGTGATGGATAACAAAGAAATGGCCAAGGAAATTAAAGGCATGAGTGAAACTGTGAGTCGCATATCGCTTGATATCAGTAATCTTGGTGCCCGGACAGATGATCTTGAGAGCAACATGCGCGAGCTGCTGGGAAGGGTAGAACGAATAGAGGAAGACCTTGAGAAGTTCATCTCCATGAACCAGGAAAGCAGGGTAAAGGGAGTTAATGAAACAGCTGATCAACCCATGGAAGAAGAATCGGTTCTGCAGCCCAGGGCTCTGCAAGGCGTTTAACTTATGTCTCTTGTTTAAACTTTCAATTCTGTATGGGTTATGTTTTTTTGCATTTTGCTCTGTAGCCAGTTTGTGAGGGTATATACTACCCGCAACTTTTGTAATTATGGAAAGATCATATGCTCTGCCTTACGGGCAACTCTCAAGACATACCAGGTGTGCAGCAATTTTGATCTGCCGGCATTATATTTCTTCCTTCTGTTGTAATGAATGGCTGTGCACAGCCTGTTAATATATTCCTCCTTTCTGTTTCTGTTAAAAAAAAAAACAAGTTACTTATGGAAGTACTTCAACTATATAATTGTAAGAGGAGAAAGAAAGCAATGCACTTCACATACTTGGTGGAATTTGTAACTTTTGTTATATGCCATATCAAATGACATAAAAACAATTCTATCTTTTATTATAATGTATGAAGTAAATAATTTCTTCCTAGCCATCATAGGTAACAAGTTACCTATGGAAGTACTTCAACTATATCATTGCAAGAGGAGGAGAAAGGTAATGCACTTCACATACTTGGTGGAATTTGTAACTTTTGTTATATGTCATATCAAAGGTCATATGAACAATTCTGTCTTTTATTATAATGCAGGAAGTAAATAAGAAAAGAAAAATTTGATGTAAACTTCATAAGAATATTGCTTAACCCAATTGTGTGTGGATGCAATTTCAATCATATTATATATTTAGTTGATTTGTTTGTTGAAATCTAGAAGTATTGGTTGGACATAAGATGAAGATAAATATGCATATTCAAGATTGAATCATATTATATATTTAATTTATTTCTTTGTTAAAATGTAGAAACATTTGTTGGACATAGGATAGAGATACATGTGCATATTCAAGATATCTTAAGAGAAAGCAATGCAAGGCATAAGAAGCATTTGAATAAGATGCATTATCACAAGAGAACTTATAACAAGTTGAACATAGGGAAGATTAGACCTTGCAAGGTAAAGAGGAAGTTTGGTATAATGCATATGAAATAGAGTTGATAAACTTAGTTGGATGTATCATATTTAATGTGAAAAAACTTTATGATTTCGGAAGTTATGGATTATATGAAACTAGGAGATTGGGGACATCTAATAAGATTGGATGGATCAAATGTCAAAGGAGGAGCATCCAAAAAATGTGAGGATATTGAGCACGTTAAACTAGATTTAATGGATCAAATGTCAAAGGAGAAGCAACAAAAAATTGAGAAGGCATTGGAAGAGAAACTATTGTAAATGCAAGGTGTGGAGTATAAGTGGTAGTTGGTGGAGTGGATGAGTAAATTGGATGACAAAATAATATGAATTCTAGATGATGACTATTAGAGACTTTATAAAGGGAAATCTATGGCAAAGCAATTGAGTGATGATGTGTGTGTATTGGTACATACCTATTTTTGTAACAAGAATTTATGTAGGAACATCTAGATGCTTACTCATACACAACAACATAGAGAGAAGCTTATGAGTCCAGCATACAAAATGTGCAACACGAATGGAGGTGCAAGGAAAATGTTTATGCGTAGAAATTAATATATGGATAAAAAATGTGTGCATGACGAAAGAAAAACATCACCCATGTAGGTGTTAATGAAGATTTAGGCACATGAAGCCAAAACAATAATGAAGTGGCAAGTAACTTGAGCCAAGAACATGGGAATATGAACCATTGTGGTTTGTGGTTGATATCATTTGAATATCAAAGGTCAAGAAGGTGAAGGATATAGAAGTGTAGTGAGAAGAGGATCAGGTTGACTTTGCTAAGGAGAGAGTTAGTTCCCAAGTAGTTAATACCCAAGAAAATGAGTACAAAATAATTACAAATTTGACTTCAAGATAGAGAAAGAAGATTGGCTTACTAAAAGGGAATATTGACACACAATGGATTAGACACAAGAGAAAGACTATCTAAACATTATATTGTAAATGGTTGAGAATACCTAAATATTGTATTGTAAATGGTTGAAAATATAAGAATGAGAAAAGAGAGGTGTCACTTGTAGTTTTGTTGATTTATCCTAACTATGGGTTTCCAAGGTAAATTTTTGTGCATTGTGTGTGTGATATTGTTTAATCTATATTTTTCTTAAGAATATGTATTAATTGTTTTACTTCACATGTTAAAACTTAAACAACTTAACCACTATCAAATCTATTTGTATCTATTGGAAGTAAATATTGGAATCCAAGTTAATAAAACTATCACTCCTAGGACATATCATTTTGAGGACACCATATAAGATGCAAGCACATTTAAATTTATATCTACTTTTTAAAAACATCTAAACATATCACAATATATGATAATATCTTTTGTATTGATACAACAACAGTATCTGCATACATATTTTATTAATTTATGTTTCATATTTCAACTAGATCAATCTTTATACTCTAAAAAGATTAAATTAAAATACCAATCTTACTATTTATTCTTTTTAGAAAAATTTCCAACAGAATATAAAGAATTAATGTAATGAGAACACCAAGGTTTTAAACGAAGTAATGGTGGCATCCAACTTGCCATTATTTTTCAATATAATCTTTCTTTCCCAATATCACAAATATAATCTTTCTTTCTAGTATTACAATAATATTATCATTATAAATAATAATAATAATAATTACATTTAACTATAATCTTACCAAGTCAAATATATAAGAACTCAAACATGTTTAACAAGAGCCACGTGGTGGCAATGTTCCCGACATTGTCATATGTTGTTTCAGGTTAACTTCAAAGCTCCATAAAGCTTAGCATTGGAACCTATATCGAATCTTTCCATGATCAACAACAAATAAACAAAAACAGTTTGTTTTATATATATAATTTTTGTTTAGGTTTTATTTAAAATTTAACAATGTAAATAGGTTTGACAGCTGATATTAGAGCTCAAGGGGGAGTGGCTTGGATGAGTGATCGTGGGCTCATCAAGGAAATTAAGCCTGTTGTGACCATCCCTGTCATGGCCAAGGCAAGAATAGGTCATTTTCTTGAAGCCCAAATTATTGAAGCAATTGGTATTGATTACATTGATGAGAATGAATTGCTCACTGTTGCAGATGACATGCACCATATCAACAAACATAACTTCCGTATACCGTTTGTCTGTAGATGTCTGAACCTTGGTGAGGTGGTGAGAAGGATTGCCGAAGGAGTTGCAATAAACAGGACTTAAGGAGAAGCTGGTACTGGTAATGTTATTGAGGCAGTAAGACATGTGAGGTCTGTATTAGGTGATATACGGAAGCTTCAGAGCTTAGATGACGATGAGGTTTTTACCTTTGCCAAAAAAATTGTTGCTCCCTATGAGCTTGTGAGGCAAACCAAGATGATTAATTTTATATAGCTTTTATTTAAAGTTTCCAAGCTGATTAATCTTGTATATTGGTCTTTACATACAAGCCTTCGGTTGTTTTGATGCAAAAGATAATAGTGTTTTTTTCAAACATATATCTAACTTTTTGGCTGTTTACAAAACATAAAACCAATGTAAAAGGTGATTCATAAATGAATATAAATTTTGCTCCTCTTTACGAGGAAAAAATATTATTGATACAAACTAACATTATAATTACACTTATAAATACATATTGAAAAAAAAAGGTGGTTGGGAGAAAACAATGCATCTTAGTCTAACAAATTGAACTTAGTGAGTCACTTTAGGGATAACAACTTAGTGTAGTCCCAAATTGGACATAAAGTTGATGCAACTATGAACACCCGAATTGAACATAAGGTTGGATGCAAGTAGGGGCATTAATTTGATAGGTTTAGGACATTTGATGGGATGCAAGAGTGACGAAGAGTAAAAGTTCATATTAAGACATTAACGTGGATGCTTTCTTGGGCATTTTATTAGTTGTTATTTCGGATGTTATTTGGACATTCTATTAGTTGTTACTTGGGATGTTATTGTGGACATTAATTGTGGCGTAGTAGGCATTTTCAACATAACGTATCAAAATTCGAAATGGAAACATTACAGTATAGTAGTTGTCAAGATCCATTAATGAAATTTTAGAGACAATATCTAGGTGTTGAATTTATTCATTCACATATTGATCCTTCCCATGAGCTATTAACTCAGGAGAACAAATTAAAAATAACATTTACATAGTATCAGAGATCATTTACAGATAATGTGATCTGTTTCACATTGAAAATATACTGATAGCTTTTGTCCTATATACTAGTGGTTTTATAAACTAATAGTTTGTCTTATATACCACTGGTTTCTTTCTAAACGACCATATAACTGCTGGTTTCTTTTGAAAAGACATCATTTAACTAATGTGGTTTATGTACTAATACATATTATTTCGTCCTTTCATTTTGCAACAAGACCGGTTCTATGAAAGCTCCAGATTTTTTCCTTGGTATGAAAGGTGCAGATAATAGGTCATCTGATATAGTTAGTCAAAGTTTACAATTGATCTCTAGGTAGCGCCGGGTTTCCAATTCCGGGGAATGACATTAACAGCTGTGAGAGTTTTCCTAGTAGAGAGAGTAGTCAAACGAATAGAGAACGGAGCCCGTGAAGGCTGGCTGCCACTGATATACCAATATGCACCTGAATTTCTCGGCATTGCTTGCCATAAATTAGAGCTTGCCTGCACCACAACAACAGAAACTATAATCCACTGCATGCGAATTAATACATTAAGACACCTCACAATTTAGGAACACAGGTGACAGGCTGATCTACGTACTTGCTTTAGAGAGATTGCTCCAAGATCGCCATCTCCATCCTCATATTCAACAAGGAATGTGAACCAATAAGGATTGGAGCCTTCGTTAATTTGGAAGTGAATATTTTGTCCTGAATACTCGCAAGGTGCTCTGTGGAACATAACAATAACAAGTGATTAATAAAACGATGCATTGTACTATAATCATCATATATTCATAGTTTAAGAAACATGAATGTATCTGATACATCCAGAAGATAAACTTTCTATATATATATTAAGTAGAGGTCATTTGTAACTTTTTTTATTACTTATAAGTGGATGGAGGTTGATCTCCACTGATCGTAGATTGCGTCAAATCTCAGACTTGAGCATCAAAATGTCTCTTAGACATACTCTCACACAAGTGTATGTGTATTGTCCAGCACAGATTGATTTCATTGGTGGGGGTGGTTGATGTATGAATAACCAATAGTTTACTTTATATCTTTCCAATCTTCCCTTACTTTATACACAGCGTTACACCTTCCTTTATACACAGCGTTGCTGGGCTGTAGGTGGCAACAAAATTTATTATTATTCTGATTCAAATCAAATCTCAAACATTGAGCTCACTCAATTTTCATTATTCAAAATGATTTCTTGCCAATAATTAGTTTTAACTTTTCCATTCATCCTGATTCAAATCAACGTTAATTCCATATAATATTAGGGATAAATAGCATGTAAAAAAGATAATAAATAATAAATACCGTCTGAACAAAAAAGAGACAACTCTAGCATTACGCATCTGCGAAGCTCTATTAGGATCAGATGCCATATGGCCAAAGGCAGTACCACTGAGATCAAAGTGTGTTTCTCCATTAGACTATGGGCCACCAAGGCATTCGTCAGTAATCACCACAGTCACTGGCTTTGCTGAACACAAAAGATTGTCAGTGCATTTTACCTGCATATACATATAAACAAATTTTAGAATCTAATCCCTGGCTAATGCAGATTTTGTTATTGTTTTCACCAAGGTCAAGATGGGGATATTCCATTATTCAATTTAATATACCTGATATCAAGCTCCACAGCCTCCTCCTCCTTTGAATAGATCTACACTCCCTGCTGATACTTTTGATCGGAAAGGTTTCAGTTTCACTTAGCTGCCATATCCACATGCACCGCCTGTAATTACAAAGCAAAACATAAATACCATCTTTTTTCAATCAAACGTACATATATCTTGAATTTCCAAAGGACAACAGTCATATTACATATAAAAATAAGTTTAAAAAAATTACTATGTTTGCCCTTACCATCGTTTCCATCTCCATGTGGATTGCCATACCATGTACCAGTGGATTTCTTCCACTTTGTCTTCTGTATTGCTAATTTGTTTTTGTGTTTTCCAATTAGGACATCTGGAGCAACAGCAGCTTTAGAGCATAGCATTACACATGAAGTTCCAAACACAGCTACGAAATAAACTAAAGAAACTAGTCTCAACTTCCTCATTTTTTTAATGAAAGTAGTGGCATAAGCTTAAGCTAAGACTAGTTGAAAGAAATAGGTTAGTCAGAAATTGAAGAGTAACCCCATTTTAGAGCAGAAAATAACTGTAATGCACGCACCTTCGGTGCATGTAGGAGATCAAGTGTAACGCACTGGTTGCTGCATGGTTTTCAAAGTGAGTGAGTGCAGTAGTTTTTGGCCAGCTGCCATAAGAGATACGACGACCTAAAAGTACTTAGAATCCAAGACATGTGATCTGCTATTGCAGGAATATGAAGACATTGGGACAAAATAATGCTCAACGAAAATGTGAACTGTATGCATAAATAAACGAGAGTGGGTGGATATTGGATGACTGCTACCAGCAGCACTGTTTATATTCGCTAAGCTTTAAAAAAAAATCCAGAATATGTTCAAAGATTCTGAAACTGTAAAATACAGCCTGCAATCGCAATGTACATCAACGCAGTCCGGCATAAAGCTGCATAAAATTTTCAAAATTTTTACCAGTATTATCACTCTACCTTAAAGCTGCAGAAAATTCTCAACATATTTACTTTTCTCATCACTCCACTTTACAGCTGCATAAAATATTTACTAGTGACTATCACTCCACCTTAAAGCTGCATAAAATTTTAAAATATTTACTCTTATCACAATCCAGTGTAAAGTTTCAAGAAAATTTTAAAATATATTGCTCATACTATCCCTCCAACCTAAAATCACTACTATTATCACTCCACCTTAAATCTGCAGAAAATTTCAAAATATTTACTCTTATTATCACACTCCAGTGTAAAGTTTCACGAAAATTTTCAAAATATATTGCTCGTACTATCCCTTCAACCTAAAATGGCTGAAATTGTTCAAAATTGATGGAAAAAAGCACGCCTTAGCCAATCAAACTATGGAAATAAAGAAAATACAACAGGTACCTGGAAATTCACACGATCAGAAGACAAATCGGGCATTGTCCGTAAGATTCCAATATGTAGGGTAATGCTGTAGATAAAAATGACTTCTTTAACACTGCTGCTGCACATCAAGGAGCGGTCCACCCCTCTAACAAGTGGATTGGATTGGACGACAGGTGGAAGTGAGTTCAGCTGCATGTTGTACGCGTAACGCCACAATAGGGTTGATGTCAGTTAATCTGTATGTTGTACATGTTGTACGTGTAACGCCACACCCGATTACCAACAATAATAACACCGAGCAAAAGTGCAGCTTAAAGGTATTTGGCTCATTTAATTCTAACTCAAACTTTTCATTTTTCAATGCCATTGCTTACGTTATCACGCCCCCGGGTCTTGGGGCACAAAGATCCAAGCAAACGTCACCTGCAAAGGACCAATAAAAATTAAGTTAAATCAATATTTAAATAATTCAAAAAATAAAAATTAATGAAACTATATTAAAAACATTTGAAAACTAAAAAATTTAAATATGTCTCCCTGATTAATGGACCTAACCGATTCATATATATTCCCTGTCGGGAACATAATAAAGGAGATGCCATTGTTGACTCTATGGCAATCATATAAAAGGAAACTAAATTGCCGGTGAAGGACATGACCAACTCGAATATGACCTCCTTATCAATGACAATCAAAAGTGTATATATTTTGATTCCAAGGTTGACATTGTATCTTAATTATTCGGTGGAAATTTCCTATTCTAACCCCAACACGTGAATGGGTATAATCTAACCTCATAAAGGATGGCATGACGATAAATAGCAAACACACCTTTTTAATTATTAGTGTAATACCAACCATTGATACATGATAAATATGTATTTTTTTCACCTTCAAGTTCTACCTACCCATCAGAGTAAACAAGTTACTTAGGGAGGTACTTCAACTATAAATAACTATAAAAGGAGGAAGGCAATGAATGCACTTCATAGAAAGGTTGAAATTTGGTTGAAATTTGTAATTTTTGTTATGTCATATCAAAAGATATATCAACAATTATATCTTTTATTATAATATATATTATAATATAGGAAGTAAATAATAAAAAAGTTTAATTTTATATGGATATAGTCTATATCATGTTATATATTTAATTGATTTGTTTGTTCAAACATAGAAGTATTTGTTGGACATGGGATGCAGATACATGAGTATATTCAAAATAGCTTGAGAGAAAGATAGCGTGTGTGATCCAAAGCATACGAAACAAAAAAAAGAGACATTAATGGGATTCTGAGAGGGTCATTTTGTCAATTGTATAATTTGAGAAAGAAGAATTATAACAAGAGAACTTAAAACAAGTTGATGTAAGGAAGATTAGACCTTGCAAGGTAAAGAGGAAGTTTGGTATGGTGAATATGAAATAGAGTTGCCAAACATAGTTGGATGTATCATCGATATTTAATGTGAAAGACTTTTATGATTTTGAAAGTTATGAGTTATATGAAGTTGGGTATATTGAGGATGCTTGACTATATTGGTTGGATCAAATGTCAAAGGAGGAGCAACAAAAAATTGTGAGGATATTGAGGATGTTAAACCAGATTGGATGGATGAAATGTCAAAGGAGAAGCAACCAAAAATTAAGAAGACATTGGAAGAGAAAGTATTCTAGATGCAAGGTGTGGAGTATAAATAGTAGATGGTGGAGTGGGGGGAAGAAACTAAGTGATGAGAGAATATGAATTCTAGATGATGACTATTAGAGACTTTATAAAGGGAAATCTATGATAAATCAATTGAGTGATGATGTGCATGTGTTGGCATTTTTTTAACAGGAGTTTGATGTAGGCACATCTAGATGTTTGCTCATACACAAAAACACAAAGAGGAGCTTATGATGCTACCATACAGAATATGAAACAAGAACGAATGTTGTGTCATTGTTTTTGGATATTTAATGTGTAGTAGTTTTAGAATAAAAAAATGTTTACGTGTAGAAAAATATATGCATAAAAGTGTGTGCATGGAAAAAGAAAAACATCATCCGTGTAGGTGTTAACGAAGAGTTAGGAACATGAAGCCAAAACCTTAATCAAGTGGCAAATAACTTGAACCAATAAGATGAGAAGATGAACCATTGTCGTTGGTGGTTGACATCATTGGAATCCCAAATGTCAATAAGGAAAAGGATAAGGAGTTCCCTGAGAATAAAATTGGATTGGATTTGATAAGGAGAGAGTTAGTTCCAAAGTAGTTAATGCTTGAAAAAAGGAGTACAATCTGTCTTCAATCTAGAGAAAGAAGATTGCTTACTAGAAGAGAAGATTTGTGCCTTATTGATTGGATGCAAGAGAAGGCCCAAGAGTTTAAAGGTGAAAGAGGAGGAAGACCACTAAGCATAGGTCTAAGTGCCAAGGAGACGAGCCTAGGAGTGCATGCTACATGTATATGGAAAGCACATGTTGGTCGTATGATTTGTAGAACAAAGTGAGGGTAGAGAGGAGAGGCTAAGTGGGATATGTAAGGCTTAGAAATTTTGTATATGTAAATTTGTCAAACACATTGGTGAGAAAATGTAGACCATTTAGATGTTTATAATATGTCCTATGCGAGATTGTGTTTCTATTTATTTCATCTTTGTTATATTAATATGTATGGCCCTTTAACAAACACATGCAACCATTATAGTCCATTATCCTTCGTTATTGTTTTAGCCCATAACTCCTTGCATATCAACTAAAATAAAAGAATTATTAAAATTATTTGAGCTAATAAAATAGTAAACAATGTAACCATTTTTTATATACATTATATTTGATTTTTTTTAATTATAAAAAATTATATACTTTAATATATTAATAAAATAAAAATAAGTTTAAATTAAATAATTAAATATCTAAATTAATTAAAAACAATAAAATTACAATTTTTTTTTATTTATAATTTTTTTTTTTTAAATATAAAAATATTATCGTAAAACGAATTATGTTTGCACATTGTAATCAATGATTTCCCTTTGTCTTTGACTTAGTTCAAGTGTTTTGAGAGTTAAAAGAATTAGTGACTTCCCTTTATGTTTGTCTTAGTTCAAGTGTTTTGAGAGTTTAATGGCTTGTTATTTATCCAATATGTTGAATTTTTTTCAATTCTCCAATATGATACTTAAGCAATTTTTCTTATATTTATAAATATATTTTTATAAAAAAATATAAAAACATTATCATAAGACAAATTATGTTTGCACATTGTCTTTATTAAAAGAATTAATGACTTCCTTTATATTTATAAATATTTTTTATTACAAAAAATAATAAAAACATTATTATAAAACAAATTATGTTTGCACATTTCCTCCACTAAAAGAATCAATGACTTCCTTTTATGTTTGTCTTAGTTGAAGTGTTTTGAAATCTTATATTTATAAATATTTTTTTGTTATACAAAAATATAAAAACACTATCATAAAACAAATTATGTTTGCACATTGTCTCCACTAAAAGAATCAATGACTTCCCTTTATGTTTGTCTTAGTTTAAGTGTTTTGAGAGTTTAATGACTTGTTATTTATCCAATGTGTTGATTTTTTTTCAATTCTCCAAAGTGAAACTTAAGAGATTTTTTTTATGTTGTGTTACATGGTGAAACATCGTTATTTGAGATGATATTGCTTGGGCTTCCATGTTTTACTTCATGAAGGATTCACATATTTCGGTACTATCAATTAATTATGATGGTTATTGCGATGTATTGATTTTGAGTTTATTAAATTGAAAGCTATTTATTTGACAATCACATTAATATTTAATTGAAAGATATTTATTTGACAAGCATATTAATATTTTCATTGAATCATGGTGGTGGTGGCCATTGATTTTGAGTTCATTAAATTGAAAGAGACTTAATTGAAAATCACATTAATATTTTCATTGAACTGTGGTGGTGGAAGTGGCTATTGACTAGGGTGGTGACAAAGAATCCCTACAATTGATTGTGCTTATTCTCTTCTTCAACCAATTTCTATTGCTCAAGGATAAAGCAATGGCTATGGCAGGAAGTTCCTACAATTAATTATGCCTCTTCTCTTCTCAAGATTCACCTTGACCACATACAACCCTATAACTTTCCTCTTCTTTAATCAATTTCTTTTTCTTAGGATTCACTTCAAGCACATATAACCCCTATTTCCATATGAGGTATGTTGTAGCTTTTGATTCACTTCGATCACATACACTCTTTGTTTGCATATGAGCTATGCTGCAATTTTCTTTCATTACAAGGTTTATATAAAAAATGTATGTAGTTAATAGAAAAATGAAAACCTACTCAGTTTCTCAAATCTTTTGTGCTTACCTATTTGTCAGCTTAGTGGGATGCCAAACAACATATTTTATGTCGCTTCATAATCAATCCCATCATGGGTTATCCTTGAATCCCGGAAGTGTTAAGTATTTTTCTGCTTAGCTCCACCAAACAAATCCCTTGTTGGGTATGGGACCATCTAGAATAAACATCACCTAATTGAGAAGAAGAGGGGAGAAGAGAACATTGGGTTTTTTGATCCCATCAAGCATAGCTACTTGTGTCTCTCTTCTTTCTCTTGTTACAACAATTGTTGTGAGCTTTTTACCCAGTGCTTGCCTAACAAAGTGCTTGAATGCTTTCCTAAACTAGTGCTTCAATGAAGAGCTCTAGATGATGGTGAGGCCTAAATGTTACAGCCTGCATGACCCCAAAGCATCAATAATTGATATGAAGGAGAAAGGGGATGTGGTCATTGGTAGTAAGGATAGGGGTACGGTTCCCTAGAGATAGCCTCACCTCGATTCTAGTAACAATATAGAAATTATTCCAAACCCATAAGAGCCAATTGTATAATCCTATACTGGGCAGGATGTTATCAGGGTTTGAGTTAGGACAAGGATAATAGTATGTAAACTAGTAAGGGGTAACTATTTTCCCATTGTGGGGAAATATCATGATGTGAAATAATTATGAAGCAAATTCCTTCATGGTGTACATATAACTATGTCCTAATAGAATATTGTAATCAAGTTAAGCATTGACTACTTCGATACCCAAGAGCACCATTTTTCCTCCCAACTCAATGGATACATTTTGATATAAATCTTGTGGTTTTGATGCTCTCACATCATAATCACAAAGAGAGATAGTTGAGGGGACAAAGTTTGGGGAGCCAAGATGCTTGCAAAAATGTCTTGGAATCATACAAGTAGATGCTCATTCATGGTCTATGCGTCGATGAATGATTATGTTCTTAATAGAAACTATAATTTGAAAAGTGATTGATAAGAGTAGTCCTGGTTCGATGTTGTCAAGGTTGAAGGTCATTAAGAACGAATAGGATGGGTCAAATTATCCTAATGTATATAGTAATTCCTTCTTTTAGGAAGGGAAAAACTAGAGAACACACATCAGATGGATACATGGGTTTGGGAATTTACAAGGACTTTGTATTGTTGCGGGCATATTATTTCCCTCCACCGGTTATCCTAGCATCCACAAATATTCTTGTGTGCTCTACTTTCACATCAGAAGACAAGGAACAATCCCTGTCTCGAGAAACACATAAATAAGAAACAAATCACCATACTGAAGAGGTCATCCCTCCCTCAATACCATTTGTGATTGAAGTCCCCTTCTTGTTTTCCCTCTTCGTTATTTAACACCTACATATCCACAAATGGTACCAAAGTTATTGTCCCATTTCAATTTCATTCCAGTTTCACTTGCATACACACCAATAGTAGCAATACTAGGACTAGTACCATTCTTGACGACACCATTACCAGTCACAAACAAATAAAAGACTAGGGGCATTAATCAACCAAAACTAAAATATCTAGTAGCACCAAGTACCCCCTTCCCCAAGAATAAACCCACCATGCACCTTACGTGGTATATTAGGGCATGTTGTTTGTCCTAGGTCTGTCAGCTAGTTTTCCTAGGCCTATTGTTTACCTTAGACTTTTTATCCTATGATTGATTTTCTCATTTTCCTTAGGTTTGGATTGTTTTGATTTCATTTCAAAATGTTTTGTGCATTTACAAATATTTTAGTTTTTTTTAACCGAATCTCCTATAGATTAATTAAAGTCTTTTCATATTTGAGAAGTTAGGATTTAATAATATTTTGCCTATGTTTAACATAAGTTGGAAGCGCATTTAATTATTCAAATGCTTGCATGCTGTCAACTTTCTGAAGTTAAGTTTTGTGCAGGGTACAATCATGAAGTGATTAGATTTTGAAGTTGGTTCTTGACAGTTTCCTTTGGATCGTACTGGGCAGTCAATTCCATATGTTCGCAGAGAAATGGGCAGAGCTTTTCCATTTATTATTTCCCCAAGCAAGCTTCCCTATTTTACAAAGATAAATTTAATTCCGCGGCAGACATGATGCTCAAATCAATTATGCAAGATTTGAAGCCATGGGATATTCTCCCAAGGATTGTGATCTGGAATCATTGGTGGAGAGGGTTTTGAGTTGTTTCAGGCCTATGGTATTCTCCATTGCAGTTCATGTCAATGTTGGTACTTGTCAGTCTTCATGGACCAAACCAGTTTCGCCTCGTGGGTATACTTGTAACGGAACATGAGCTTTTAGGGAAGAGCGGTGTTGTATATTACACTTACATGATGGACAATGTTGAGTCTCCCAGATCCACTCTGCCTTCATTTTATTGAGAAGAGGAAAGAGAAGAAAATGATTATTTGCAAGTGAAAGAATTGAAAGAGCCCCGAGTTTAGGCAGTGTGCTTAAGACGAAGAATAAATCATGTTTCTTTATGTATTGGGGTCAGTTCATATGTTCATAACCAGGTTTGAATGTCAAAAGAGCTCACTAGATGCTTCGTAAGAGACCTCAGATGGAGGATGAGACAAAGGACGCCATGGCCACAGCTTCGACAGAAGTTTCTACCCAAATCCACAGCTTGCTAACAAGATCCCACTCAGGGATGCCAACCCTTCCATCCTTCCAGTGAATAGCATCAACATCGTTGATAGAGAGGTGGCAGTGGTGACCGCTTCAACGTAGGGTATAGGGTTCCCAATTGCAGAGCGCCTTGGCCTCGAAAGTGCATTTGCCATCGTCTCATCATGCAAACAGAAAAACGTAGAGGAAGCAGTGGAAAAGCTGAGAGCCAAAGGAATTGATGTTCTGGGAGTGGCCTTCCATGTTTCCAATCACGAACATAGAAGGGATGTTGTCCAAAAGACTGTAAATAAATATGGTGGCATAGACATTCTGGTTTCAAATGGAGCCGTTAATCCAATTGTGGAGATTCTGGAGCCTGTATTGGACAAAATTTTGGAGATTAATGTCAAGGCCACTATTCTTCTTGTCCAGGATGTTGCTGTTCACTTGTCACGGGAGTCGTCAATTATCATAATTTCATCAATAGCCGCTTAAGGGCCATAGGCAATAATGTCTATGTATTGTGTTACCAAGACTGCTCTTTTAGGGCTCACCAAGGCTCTTGCCATTGAAATGGCACCAAATAATACAGAGGACATCAACACTCTCAAGCAACTAGAGTTCTTAATATTGGGAAGGATACAAGATAGCAATGCAGTTTTATCTCATTAAAATGAGTACTCTGAGCATAGCTTTGCAGTTGTTTCAAGTGGTTTTTCGAGGAACACACACCTTCTAAAATCTATGAAGACTGACTTAGACTGTATATTCCATAAAATAACATTGTATGGATTGTTATCCCCAATGAATTCGGTCCTGATCCACTCTCAGAAGTATGAAGACAAGAATATTTGCCCATCCAGATGATTTCAATGATATTTCAGATGCAGATATTAATGTTGAAAGGGTCGATTTAGAAGAGCGAACCTAATACAAGAAATCAAAAGAAATTATCGATGGTTTCATATTACATAAATGCCCAATGTGAAGAAGAACGCCCAGGTACCAAGGGCCACAGAATGTATAGCATCCAAATGTCAAACCACCTGTCCTCATCGAAATCTTTAATAGATACTAGTCACAAGTGTATGGGATCAAAGAAAACAAATATTTGAAGGCAATATTTATCATAACCAGATTTGAGGGATTTTATCAGTTTATTCAGGTAGCATTTGTCAGGTGGCAGATCAATTTGTGCAAATAAACAATTTAAAAGGCACAAAATTAGCATCACTGATCAACTCCAAATTTTTAGTGATTTAATGAGTATGAGGTGGTAGAGTATATCCAAAGTCGGTCATTGGTAATGTAAGAGGAGACACACATGGGAGTTGATATGCTTGGAGCTTGTACAGTCCTTTGTTTTATGAATGACTTGATATATCTATATGGAGCTAGGTTTTGAACTTATATTGTGTGAATATTTTTTGGTTATGTTTGAACCCTTGTTTAAATTGTTGTTTATATAGATGTTTTCTATGTAGATACTATGTCAGCAAGTGGATATTGATGCTTATTGATGTTTGAAATGTTATTTCAAGTACCTGTACCTTTACATATGCTACAATAATGAACTGTTTGTTTATTACTTGTATTTATATGTTTTGAAACCTATCTCCTGGATTGAAAGTTGTACTTTCATTAATTCTGCAAAATCTTGTCTTTATACATGTATCTTCTGGTGTTTTCATATTATTGTGTCTTTGTACCTTGTCTTTGCCTTATCTTATTTTTACATTGTTATCCAAAAAAAACACAAAAACAATCTATAATTGTTGAGGTGCCTGAACATTGCTATCGCGTAGTCTAGTTAGCAGACTTTAGGATAAACATCTTTTGGCGACCGTATTGGGGAGGAAGCATACAAGTTCTTCCTTGGTTTGATAACGATTAGATCCAGTCTTTAATGGTGAATAAGGGATGGTGACACGCTTTAGACTACAAATTTTTCACCGGGTGGCTCCATGATTAGAAGGCTCCACTGGAGGATTGACAAAAAAGAGATGAATAGGATAAATGGAAAAACTAGGTATCAGTTCATGAGCTTTCTTCATGAACTTTTGTTTTTCTTTATCAGCTCATTTCTGCTTTTCCCTTCACACATTAAGAGGAACATCTTGTGTTTTGGTTATTCGGATGATCATCAACCTACCTTTGTATATCCATCTTTAGAAGAGGAAAATTTGCAACCCCCTTATGTTGTTGATGTTGATCCTATATCTTCACCACAACCTGTTTATAAGGATGAGCTTTGTATTCAAATTACTTCTGAGTGTTATCATCCATGTAACCTCAAGGAGGTTGAAACCAATTCAAAACCTTCTCAGATATCAGCACCTTATGCCATTATTTGTGAGCCTTGCCATCAGCCTATTAATTCTCATGTTCAGACTACTACTTTTCAAACTAAAATAAAAAATAAGTTCTTTAAACCTTTGAGGCTGCCATATCACCTTAATCCTTATCCTCTTGATTTCTTTGAGTATCTTCCTCGGTTTTCTGGAGAAGATCATGTTTCAGCTGAAAATCACTTGGAAGCTTTTCACAATTTCATTGATAATTTTGAAATGGTACATGAGGATGTTGTTTTGAGGTTGTTTTCCAAATCTTTGGTTGGGGATGCTTCTTCGTGGTTTAGAAATATAGAAGCTGGTTCTATTGGTTCATGGGATGAGTTATATAATACTTTTTCAAGTTGTTGGGAAGGGAAAAGGCCTTTTGATCAGTACCTTACTGATTTTTGCACTTTGAAGAGAGGAAAGGAAGAAGCTTTGGATGTCTTCAACATAAGGTTTTACAGTGTTTATCATAGTATGCCCTTGGATATTAGGCCCACTGAGATTTCTACCATGGTATATTATGTTATGGCTCAACATTCAGATCTTGTTCTTTTCCTGTTAGAAAGGAAATCGTCATCTTTAAGATAGTTGTTTGAAGATGAAAAAGGAGTGGAGGAGAACATCTGTGCTTCTAGAAGGATGCAAGATCCAGTTTACTTTGAAGATCTACATGGGAAAGAGCAGGAAGACAGTAAGTATGGATCAGATCTGGAACAACAGCAAGGATGTAAGTATATTTCAGAGTTGGATCAGAGTTCTTCAACATTTACAGATTATTCTATGGACAAGTATGCATATCAATTTTATGATGAGTATATAGTAACCAATGATTGCTTAGACAATTACATCTTCTTAGCTGATCATAATCAACGTGTTTCAAACATTGCTTCACCATTATCTTATGATCATATTTATGAAGAGGGAGTTGCTTCTCCTCGGCATCTTAATGGTGATATAGGAATTTAGTTCCCATTTTTTACTTATGATTAGCTTAGGGAACATGTTTTTTCAAAAGGATATTATTTACAACTAGAGAATGAAGTTGAAGATATTTATGCCAATCATATGCATGAAGAAACATTTCAGCAGAACCCAGATTTCATCGTTCAATAATTTGATGTTGTCTTTGATTGTAACAAAACAAGTGATGTTCATGGGTTACTTCAAGAGGACTATGGGTTCATGAATGAAACAGAAATCGTAGATCAATTGTATGGTCTTCTATATGAGCTAAAACTCTATCATGTTTTTCAGGACCCAGTGGCCATTTACATGGACTCATATTTTTCGAAAGGTTTCAGCCTTCTATAATTTGAAATCAAAGTAGAATATGCTTTGCAAATTAAATTTCTGCTTTGAATGATAAATTCTTCTTTGATTTCTATCTACCTGCAAGAAGTTGTTACAATGGGTTGGATGTTATCATGGCTTCACTGGAAGTATGATTACACATGATTAGTTTGTTTCTATTGATTAGAAGTAGGAGTAGGCGGAAGAATAAGCTCGCCATACGAGCATGTAGATGTAGATTCTTTTCAGTGTGTTGGCTTGCAATAGTATTTTGTCATTTCAAAAGTGCATATCCAGAGTTTGAAAAAGTTGCAAAGATTTGGTAAATGACTCCATAGCCCAATGGATTAGTAGTAGTTATGATTTTTGGTTGACAGAAAATAAAGACACTTGGTCTACAGTTCTGGAAAATCACAAGGAAATTCGATCCCCAGATGGAGCCAGTGTTTGCCCTAGGTCTGTCAGCTAGTTTTCCCAGGCCTGTTGTTTACCTTAGAATTTTTATCCTATGATTGATTTTCTCATTTTCCTTAGGTTTGGATCATTTTGATTTTATTTCAAAATGTTTTGTGCATTTACAAATATTTTAGTTTTTTTTTTAACCTAAGCTCCTATAGATTAATTAAAGTCTTTTCATATTTGGAAAGTTAGGATTTAATAATATTTTTCCCATGTTTAACATAATCTTGCAACGCATTTCATTATTCAAATGCATGCATGCTTCTAGCTTGCCAAAGTTAGGTTTTGTGCAGGGTACAATCATGAAGTGATTAGATTTTGAAGTTAGTTCCTGTTGAAAAGTCGACAGTTGGCTTTGGATCATACTGGGAAGTCAATTCCATATGTTCCCAGAGAAATGGGTAGAACCTTTCCATTTATTATTTCCCTAAGAAAGCTTCTCTATTCTACAAAGATAAATTTAACTATGTAGCATACATGATGCTCAAATTAGTTATGCAAGATTTGAAGCCATGGGATATGATCCCAAGGATTGTGATCTGGAATCGTTGGTGGAGAGGGTTTTGAGTTGTTTCAGGCCTATGGTATTCTCCATAGCAGTTCATGTCAATGTTGGTACATGTCAGTCTTCATGGACCAAACCAGTTTGGCCTCATCAGTATACCTGTAAGTGAACAAGAGCTTTCAGGGAAGAGTGGTGTTGTATATTACACTTACATAATGGAAAATGTCGAGTCTCCCAAATCCACTTACAAGAGCTTTCAGGGAAGAGCGGTGTTGTATATTACACTTACATAATTGACAATGCCGAGTCTCCCAAATCCACTCTGCCTTCGTTTTCTTGAGAAGAGGAAAGTGAAGAAAATGATTATTTATAAGTGAAAGAATTGAAAGAGCCTTGAGTTTAGTCAGTCTGCTTAAGATGAAGACTAAATCATGTTCCTTTGTGTATTTGGTTCAGTTCATATGTTCATAACTAGGTTCGAATGTCAAAAGAGCTCACTCACCTCTTTGTAAGAGACCTCAGATGGAGGATGAGATGAAGGACGTAATGGCCGCAGCTTCGACAGAAGTTTCTGGCCAAATCCATAGCTTGCTAACAAGATCCCACTTAGGGACACCAACCCTTCCATCCTTCTTGTGAATAGAATCAATATCGTTGCGAGAGAGGTGGTGACGGTGACCGCTTCAACGCAGGGTATAAGGTTCACCATTGCAGATCGCCTTGGCCTCGAAGGTTCATCTGTCGTCGTCTCATCATGCAAACATAAAAACGTAGAGAGCCAAAGGGATTGATGTTTTGGGAGTGGTCTACCATGTTTCCAGTCGTGAACAAAGAAGGGATCTCATCCAAAAGACTGTAAATAAATATGGTGGCATAGACATTCTAGTTTCAAATGCAGCCGTTAATCCAACTGTGGATCCCATTGTGGAGAATCTGGAGCCTGTATTGGAAAAACTTTGGGAGATCAATTTCAAGGCCACTATTCTTCTTGTCCAGGATGTTGTTGCTCACTTGTCATAGGAGTCATCAATTATCATAATTTCATCAATAGCTGCTTACGTGCCACATACAATAATGTCTATGTATGGTGTTACCAAGACTGCTCTTTTAGGGCTCACCAAGGCTCTTGCTACTGAAATGGCACCAAATAATAAAGAGGACGTCGACACTCTCAAGCAGCTACAATTCTTAATATTGGGAAGGCTACAAGATAACGATGCAGTTTTATCTCATTTCGATGAGTACTTTGAGCATAACTTTGCAATTGTTTCAAGTGATTTTTCAAGGAACACATGCCTTATAAAATCTATGAAGGTAGACTTAGACTGTATATTCTAGAAAATAAGGTTGGATGGATTGTTATCCCCAATGACTTCGGTCCTGATCCACTCTCAGAAGTATGAAGACAAGAATATCTGCCCAATATCCAGATGCTTTCAATGATAGTTCAGATGCAGATATTAATGTTGAAAGGTTCGATTTAGAAGAGCGAACCTAATACAAGAAATCAAAAGCAATTATCGATGGTGTCATATTACATAAACACCCAAGGTGAATAAGAACACCCAAGTGCCAAGGGACACAGAATGTCTAGCATCCAAATGGCAAACCACATGTCCTCATTGAAAGCCTTAATAGCTACAAGTGTATGGGATCAAAGAAGTTAACAAATATTTGAAGGAAATATTGATCATATCCAGATATGTCCAAACACAAGTTCGACAGTCAAGAGAACAACTTCAGATCATTTGCAATTAATTCGAAGTCATTTTTATGAGACTTTTGGTTGATGTAATCTTCTATAAAAATCTTTCATTGGTAATGTAAGAGGAGACACACATGGGAGTCGATATGCTTGGATCTTGTATAGTCCTGCAATGTTTACATGTGTAAGAACTTCTTTGTTTTATGAATGACTTAATATATCTATATGGATCTAGGTTTTGAACTTATAATGTGTGAATATTCTCTGGTTCTGTTTGAACACTTGTTTACATTATTGTTTATATATATGTTTTATATGTAGATACTGTGTTTGCAAGTGGATATTGATTCTTACTGATGTTTGAAATGTTATTTCAAGTACCTGTACCTTTACATATGTTGCAATAATGAACTATTTGTTTATTACTTGTATTTATATGTTTTGAAACCTATCTCCTGGACTGAAAGTTGTATTGCCACTCATTCTGCAAAATCTTGTCTTTATACATGTATTTTCTAATGTTTTCATATTATTGTGTCTCTATACCTTGTATTTACCTTATCTGATTTTACATTGTTATCCAAAAAAACACAAAAACAACCTTTAATTGTTGAGGTGCATGAACACTGCTATCCCGTAGTCTAGTTAGCAGAATTTAGTATAAACACATGAAAACAAACTTTTCCCCACATTTCCATAGATCATGATTTTTCTCAACACACACAACAGTTCTACCCACACAACCATTTATTCTACAAGGGGTATAATAGCTTCCTCTTCAATGACCAATTCCAGATGTAATAAAAAAATATTGCACACTAATCATGTGTGCTTAATTTCTTATCAATTTGGACACTACATACATCATTTGCCCAGACTCTCTCGATTTTGGGATGAGTTGGAAAAAAATTTCCTCACACACCCAATCATTGAGAAACCTTGATCAATCCCTTCAGATATCAACTCTATAAAACTTTTCACTATCTCAAAGGAGAATGAGGATCACAATCGATGTTTTTCATGTGGGAATCACATTAACATGATCCTATATAACATGAGAATGGTTCCACCTAACAACACTGTGAGGCCATTGATCCCAACCCACACACTCATTCATTCGTGTACTAATAATCCATGTCATTCATGCAAGTTGTTGACTCATTACTCATTCTATTTCCCCATGCTATGTGGGAGTTACAATTCTAGAAGAGTCCCTTCATTTTCTCTTTTATTCTATTCTTATTCTATTTATTTATTTTCTATTTTTATTTAGATTTCAGTTTAATTTATTTTTTGTTTAGCCTTCTTAATTCTTTTTGTTTTCTTTAACTCTTTCCCAAAAGAGACTAGGACCATTCATTAATCAACTATCCCCCATAGAAGAAGGAAATATTTAACATAGTTCAATAAAAGACTAAACACATACCATTTCCATTTATAGAGTTCCATTGTTTACCATACTTAGCCACATTATAAGGGTTGACATTCTGGGGTATTACATTAACTCAAGAAAGAAGGAAATCAAAAAGGTATTTCCTACCTGATTTTCATTCTTGTTTTTCTTTATATATTATTGATGTTTATACTAGGACTATTAAGGAAGTAGTGAGTTTAGAGGTATAAAATATAGAAGAAATCCATGGTTGAAGAAATGGATGCATTGGATAAAAATGAAACTTGGGATATAATTGAGATACTACCTGGAAGAAAAATCATTGGTATAAATGGTTGCTTAAAAAGAAGTTGAATGCAAAAGGTAAAGTGGAGAAATACATAGATCTTGAAGAAGCGTAGATGGATGTGACTTGAAAATATTCTTACATGGGGATATTGAAGAAGAAATCTACATGAAACAACTAAAAGGTTTTATAATAAAGGGAAGGAAAGAGTTGGCATGCAAGCTAAAGAAGTCTGTGTATGGTATAAATAAATAATATAGGATGTGGTACCAAAGTTTCAAACATACATCCTTGGAGCAGGTTTTGTGAGAAATATGGCTGATGATTATGTATATTCAAAGCAGGTTGTTGACCACTTTTTTAATATATTGTTGTATGTCAATGATGTTACGATTCCATATACTTAGCTTGATATCATTAGTATTCAATTCAATTTCAAAACAATAGCATATGTAGGATCACTGAAAGAAACACAACCACAAGATGGGCACAGATTTATGCTGGGAAACCCTCAAGGGGAAGAAAACCCAACAAAATGTCCTATATATAGATGTATCAAAAGTACAAAGATAAAACCTCAAACAAGTGCTCCTTCTCCTTGTTGATATGTCTATATCTCTCTCCAATGTGCTATACACAAGTGTGTGTGTGTGTTCAAATGAGGAACACACCTCTTCTATTTATACTCTTTCTTCCACTTGAATTTTTCCCTATCAGATCGACCCCAACTTACTAGGCTGAATTCACCTAGGAAGACACAAAACAATACAATATTATATTTTGGAGGGTTCTATTGACCCGACTTACAACATAGGATTTTCCTTATGACTCTATGATGACCATATACAATAGTAACATCCCGGCGGAGGAATAAAACATCTCCAAGGGGTTACAACAATAAAATACATTTAGAATATTCTTCGAAGTTAGAATATTTCAACACTCCCCCTTAACGAGAAGGGTATTCTACTGACAACAAAATCAGTTGTAGGAGCAAGGAGAGAGAGCATCTTGATCAACATCAAGGTGATACATCTATATGTCATTGGAAGTTTTCAACAATCATCAAGAACTAGAACAGTTACTAGAACGTATTCAACATCTTCAATAGTGAAACATCATCTTCTACAACACTGAGTCTTCATCTTTGATGTTCATCTTCTGTAGCACTTGATCACTCGATTCTTTGCAGCAACACTTGATCTCTTGATCAACATCATCATCATCAACAACATAACCTACAACACACATGATCCAATTACATGAGGATCAATCCCTATCATTTTAGGACATAGGTCCAAGGAAAATGTAATCCTCATATGATCCACTTATGGGATGGTCAATCGCTATCACTTTAGGACATAATTCCAAGGACGATGCAATCCTCATCTGAGCCACTTACGAGATGTTCAATCCCTATCACTTTAGGACATAAATCAAGGGATGATGCAATCCTCATCTAAGCCACTTACGTGATGGTAAATCCCTATCACTTTAGGACATAAGTCCAAGCATGATGCAACCTTCATCTGAGCCACTTACGGGACAATCAATCCCTATCACTTCATGAAATAAGTCCAAGGATGATGAAATCCTCATATGAGCCACTTACAGGATGGTCAATCCTTATCACTTTAGGACATAAGTCCAAGGATGATGCAATCCTCATCTGAGCCACTTACAGGATGGTCAATCCCTATCACTTTAGGACATAATTCCAAGGACGATGCAATCCTCATCTTTCACAGAGACAAAAGTCTACAGATCACTTTAGGACTAGTGTCCAGGGATGATACAATCCACTACGACATCATCAACCTACTCCCCCTTTCGAGGAGGGTCGACAACATCATCAACCTGCTCCCCCTTTCGAGGAGGGTACACATAAGTACTTGTCCATATATAAATGCAACCCTATATCCTTTATTATCTAATGCTGAGGTAGAAAGTAAGTTCTTATTCAAACCTGGTACATATAAGACTTCCTTCATCTTCATGGGAGTTCCAGAGTCAAGCTTATAGCTTTCTTCACTAATACCTTTGATAGCCTTATTGATAGTCATCTCCTAATGACACTTTTCGGGGAGAGTTATTCTCTTTAAGTTTTGACAGAGTTTTCTTTTGGCTTGTTATGTGATTTGAAGCACCACTATCAATAAGCCATGTATCTTCTCTAGATGTCACAGACCGAGAGAGTGCAGAGAATAATGCATACTCTTCTGCATCTTCTTCTTTTGCTTATTTTCTTTGAGGTCCTTCTTCTTATTCTTCTTCATCTTCATCTTCAGCTAGATGTGCATGATTTATTTTGTTGTTCTTCTTCTTATATTCTTCTTTCTTCAATGGACACTCTATGGTAATGTGTCATATCTTGTGACAATTGTAACATTGAAAGTTGGAGTAGCCTTTCCTCTTATCCTTTGGAACCTCCTAGGAGGTTGGGACTCCTTGTGGCTTTGATTTTTGAACTTAGATTGACTTCTTCCTCTTTTGGTATGGGTGGCTAGGGATTGATCATTGTATTTAAGTAGAGATTCTCTATTGGCTACTCTAGCCTCCTCTTGGATGCAATTCTCCCATACAATGTCAAACTTCATGCTTTCCTTTCTGGCACACATAGTCTGTATGAATGAATCCCAAGGTCTAGTAAGACCATTGAGACCAGTCATAACTAGTTCATGTTCATCAAGGGAGTCTCCAATTAATTCTAGTTGCTCCTTAAACTATGAGACCCTTGTGAAGTAGTCTTGAATGGATTCTCCTTGGCTCATCTTGGTACTCTTCAATTGAGCTATCAAATTCATCTTTCTATTGATGTTCCTTCCTTCATACATTCTCAATAGGGAATCATACATCTCCTTCAGGGTCTCTTTGGATGACACTTGAGGATTCAAGTGATATTTTATAGAATCAACAATGATCCTCATTGCCCTAATTAGCTCTTTGTTGTGCTTCTCCTTAGCTTCATCATATTTAGGTTCTATAACTTCTCCTTTGATGTATTTGTCAAGATCATTCTCTCTAAGAATGAGACCAATCCTATATTTCCATGCTCGAAAATTCTCTATGCCTTCTATCTTGTCCTCAAAATCTTCACCTCTCAAAATTGACCTGCGAGATTCTGATCTACAGTTTCTGCAGTTTTTTGGTTTTCTGCAGTTTTGTGATCCAAAGCCAAACTAGGGTTTGAATTTCTTGGAGATACACCCAATCACAAATTTTAATCCAGGGCTCAATAGATTTTCTCTAGGGAGGCACAAATTTCTATGCAATCATATATTCAAAATTCCATATTTGACAGAAACACTAATTTCTTGTCGAAGGGAGAGGAGAGAGAGTTTCACCTTGTGAAATCTATTCTATTAATGCTAGCTCTAATACATGTTAAGATTCCATATGTTTAGCTTATAGATATCACTAGTATTCAATTCAATTTCACAACAATATCATATGCAAGATCACTGAAAGAAACACAATCACAAGATGAACACATATTTATCCTAGGAAACCCTCAAGGGGAAGAAAACCCAACAAAACTTACTCTATATATATGTATCAAAAGTACAATGATAAAACCTCAAACATGTGCTCCTTCTCCTTGTTGATCTCTCTCTCTCTCTCTCTCCTATGCGCTATACACAAGTGTGTGTGTGTTCAAATGGGGATCACACCTCCTCTATTTATACTCTTTCTTCCACTTGACATTTTCCCTAATATGTCAGCCCCAACAAACTTACTAGGCTGACTTCACCTAGGAAGACACACAACGGTATAATATTATATTTTAGAGGGTTCTATTGGCATGAACTACAACGAAGGTTTTACTTCATGACTTTATGATGACCAAATGCAATAGTAACATCCCAACGAAGGAATAAAACATCTCCAATAGGTTACAACAATAAAATACATTTAGAATATTCTTCGAAGTTACAATATTTCAACAAATGACAGGTTTGTGATCTGAAACAATATGAATGTCATCAAGGAGGTGAAATCACAACTATTATCCAAATATGACATGAGCGATCTAGGTGCTACTAACTTCATACAGGGGATGGAAATTAAAATAAATTATGCAAACATGAAACTCTGGTTGAATTAGAGAAAACGCATTGAGATGATATTGTAGAGGTTTAATATGTAGGAACAAAAACTGGCCAATGTCCCTATTCCTGTAGGTGTAAAGTTATCACCATATTAGTGTCCCCAGACGTAGGAAGAGGAAGAAGATATGCCATGAAATCCCTATTCTAGTGTGATTCTGGTGTTGTTGGTAGTTTGTTGTATGCAATGGTTTGTGATAGACCAAAAATTCCTATGCATTAGGATTTTTGAGCATATATATGTCAAAATAAGGGACAAAACATGAGCCAATTGTAAAGAGGGAATTCAAGCATTTGTGTGGAACCACATATTATGCATCCTGCTACTAAGGAAGGCCTGTAGTAGATAGAATGATAGAGGTACAAGGTTTTATTGGTGCTAACTAGGCTAGGTGCTAACTAGGCTAGAGATCTTAATCGTAGAAGATCTACAAGTGTTTATTTGTTTAACCTATTTCAAGGAGCTATCAGTTTGATTAGCAAGAGACAAGTTGTAGTTGCACTTTCAACTATAGAAGCTACACACATGGTGACCACCCATGTAAGTAAATAATTTGTATGGTTGTAGAGATTGTGTTCAGGTATTGGGTTTGTACAGAAAGTGGTAAGGTTAGATTGCAATAGGTAGAGTGTAATCGTTTAGGCAAAGAATCATGCTTATCATGCTAAAACAAAGCATATTGATTTGTAGCAGTAGCACCATTTTGTGCGAGATATGGTTGAAAACAATAAGTTTTCTATGGAGAAGGTTGATGCTTTAAAGAATTTCATGGACTCATTAACAAAGTTTGTTTGTATTGAAAAGTTCTTTTGGTGTAGAGAATCTATGGGCATTGTTGCCCTGAACTTGTGATATAAGCAGAATGTGGCCGAATGTTTTGCAAAAAAAACAATGAGCGTGGGAATGTTGAGTATGTGTTATATTCTTTGCATGAGGGTAGAACCAACCTATGATGTGCGGGTTTGGGGCAATGCCTCAATTTTGTTTTTGCAATATTTTCTTGATAACTGTGTAATTTAATTTCAATTGAGTGCGATTGTAATACAATATGAGTCAATGGTTTAAGGTTTTGGATGCCATGGAATACCTAGATATTGTATTGTAAATGATTAAGAATATACAAATGATAAAAGAGAGGTGTGGCTCATAGTTTTGTTGATTTTTGTTCATTAAGGGGTTCCAAGGTAAATCTTTGTGTACTTGTTTAATCTTTGTTTCTCTTAAGAATTTATAGACATTGTTCCACTTCATAGGTTTAAGACCTACACACCCCAACCACTATCGAATATATTTATACCTGTTGGAATTAAATACTAAGGTCAAAGTTAACTGTCAGTTTTAGAATATATCATTTCAATGACTCCATATAAAAATCAAATGCCTTTAAACTTATATCTAATTTTTTTAAACATCTAAACACATCACAACATATAGTAATATATTTTAAGTTGGTACACCACTAATAATTACGGACATATTTTTCTCATCTATGTTTCAAACCTCAATTGTATCCATCTTCGAGATGCAATGAGATGAAACTTTAATATCAATCTTAGTAGTTGTTTTTTTTTTAAATTTTAAAGTGACTTTTTGTTGTTGTTGTCACTTAGTCTTTATCATTTAAAATTTGAAAAATACAAATAATTAAATATAATGATAACACCTAGTTTTTAGACGAGATAATGGTGGCTTAAAAACACAATTAATTTATGTGATGGGAACACCTATTTTTTTTAGACGTGGTAGTCGTTGCAGCCAACTTATTAATCTATTGGTCAACATGAGCTTTCTTTTTTAATATCACAATGATAAATTTAGAGTACTCAAAGCATGTGGAATAAAGGAGATGCCATCGTTGACTCTATGACAATAAAGGAGATGCCATCGTTAACTCTATGACAATAACTTTAAAAGTAAATTTGACAAGTGTATATATATATATATATATATATATATATATATA
>LPNX010718294.1:143057-206643 GCA_001517045.1 Pseudotsuga menziesii
TACTCCCATGAGTCAGACCAGCAACATATGAGGACCACTGTTCAGCCCAGCACCCACCCAAAAGTAGGTCCGAGGCAGAGTACCAATCAGTCCCATCCAATCTAAAACCATCCAGATTTTGTGCATGTGCTAGATGAGTTATACCCAGATCAATGAGATATTCCCTAAGTTCCTCTGATAAAAAATACTGTGAGCTTTGTCTAGCAATGGGATCAATACCAACTCTGATTTTTTTTCCATTTCCCACCTTCCATCCCAGCTGACATGTAATCCACCCAATAATTCTGATGAAACCATTCCAAAAATATGAGGTACCAACAATATTAAAATACCGACCACGAATCCAATCATCCAGGGGTCTGTTCTTTAAATACTTGTGGGCAATGATTCTGCTCCAGATCCCAGTACCAGTAAGTAGAAGCCACAAACTCTTGAGTCTTAAAGAGATACCAAACCATTCCAGGTTCTTGATGTCCCAGCCACCAAATTCAATAGGAAGAGCAAGAGATTTCCAGTTGACCAAATGTGAAAATACTCAAAACATGTTGAATAAAGGAGATGCCATCGTTGACTCTATTACAATACTTTTAAAAAGTAACCTCAATGGTTGGTGAAGAACATAACCTAATTATCAATGGAAATAAAATGGTATATCTTTTGATTTCAAAGTTGTTGTATCTCTAATGATTCATTGGGATATCGTATTCTAACTTGTAATGGCAATTTGATATTTTATATAAAGGACGACATCGTGATAAATGGAAAACACACCTTTTTGCATTCCTAGTCTAATACCAACCACTTCCACTTGCATGGCATATGATAAAGATGTTTTGTATTTTTGCACTTTCAAGTTTTACCTACCTAGATATATGATAGAGATAAAAGGATTAGATGATCTAGCTCTATTATGTACAAAGTACACGTTGTTGGTTGGTTAAAAAAAATGAGATAAAGATATTTTTTATTTTTTTTATTTTTACATATTTTAAGTTTTATTTTATCTAACCATCATAGTAAACAAGTTACTTATGGAAGTACTTCAACTATATAACTGTAAGAGGAGAAAGAAAGCAATGCATTTCACATACTTGGTGGAATTTGTAACTTTTGTTATATGCCATATCAAATGACATAAAAACAATTCTATCTTTTATTATAATGTATGAAGTAAATAATTTCTTCCTAGCCATCATAGGTAACAAGTTACCTATGGAAGTACTTCAACTATATCATTGTAAGAGGAGGAGAAAGGTAATGCACTTCACATACTTGGTGGAATTTGTAACTTTTGTTATATGTCATATCAAAGGTCATATGAACAATTCTGTCTTTTATTATAATGCAGGAAGTAAATAAGAAAAGAAAAATTTGATGTAAACTTCATAAGAATATTGCTTAACCTAATTGTGTGTGGATGCAATTTCAATCATATTATATATTTAGTTGATTTGTTTGTTAAAATCTAGAAGTATTGGTTGGACATAAGATGAAGATAAATATGCATATTCAAGATTGAATCATATCATATATTTAATTTATTTCTTTGTTAAAATGTAGAAACATTTGTTGGACATAGGATAGAGATACATGTGCATATTCAAGATATATTAAGAGAAAGCAATGCAAGGCATAAGAAGCATTTGAATAAGTGTATTTGAATAATATGCATTATCACAAGAGAACTTATAACAAGTTGAACATAGGGAAGATTAGACCTTGCAAGGTAAAGAGGAAGTTTGGTATAATGCATATGAAATAGAGTTGATAAACTTAGTTGGATGTATCATATTTAATGTGAAAAACCTTTATGATTTCGGAAGTTATGGATTATATGAAGCTGAGGAGATTGGGGACGTCTAATAAGATTGGATGGATCAAATGTCAAAGGAGGAGCATCCAAAAAATGTGAGGATATTGAGCACGTTAAACTAGATTTAATGGATCAAATGTCAAAGGAGAAGCAACCAAAAATTGAGAAGGCATTGGAAGAGAAACTATTGCAAATGCAAGGTGTGGAGTATAAGTGGTAGTTGGTGTAGTGGATGAGTAAATTAGATGACTTGATAATATGAATTCTAGATGATGACTATTAGAGACTTTATGAAGGGAAATCTATGGCAAAGAAATTGAGTGATGATGTGTGTGTATTGGTACATACCTATTTTTGTAACAAGAATTTATGTAGGAACATCTAGATGCTTACTCATACACAACAACATAGAGAGAAGCTTATGAGTCCAACATACAAAATGTGCAACACGAATGGAGGTGCAAGGAAAATGTTTATGCGTAGAAATTAATATATGGATAAAAAATGTGTGCATGACGAAAGAAAAACATCACCCATGTAGGTGTTAATGAAGAGTTAGGCACATGAAGCCAAAACAATAATGAAGTGGCAAGTAACTTGAGCCAAGAACATGAGAATATGAACCATTGTGGTTGGTGGTTGATATCATTTGAATATCAAAGGTCAAAAAGGTGAAGGATATAGAAGTGTAGTGAGAAGAGGATCAGGTTGACGTTGCTAAGGAGAGAGTTAGTTCCCAAGTAGTTAATGCCCAAGAAAATGAGTACAAAATAATTACAAATTTGACTTCAAGATAGAGAAAGAAGATTGGCTTACTAAAAGGGAATATTGACACATAATGGATTAGACACAAGAGAAAGACTATCTAAACATTATATTGTAAATGGTTGAGAATACCTAAATATTGTATTGTAAATGGTTGAAATATAAGAATGAGAAAAGAGAGGTGTGACTTGTAGTTTTGTTGATTTATCTTGACTATGGGTTTCCAAGGTAAATTTTTGTGTATTGTGTGTGTGCTATTGTTTAATCTATATTTTTCTTAAGAATATGTATTAATTGTTTCACTTCACATGTTAAAACTTAAACAACTTAACCACTATTGAATCTATTTGTATCTATTGGAAGTAAATATTGGAATCCAAGTTAATAAAACTATCACTCCTAGGACATATCATTTTGAGGACGCCATATAAGATGCAAGCACATTTAAATGTATATCTACTTTTTAAAAACATCTAAACATATCATAATAGATGATAATATCTTTTGTATTGATACAACAATAGTATATGTATACATATTTTATTAATTTATCTTTCATATTTCAACTAGATCCATCTTTATACTCTAAAAAGATGAAATTAAAATACCAATCTTACTAGTTATTCTTTTTAGAAAAATTTCCAAAAGAATATAAAGAATTAATGTAATGAGAACACCAAGGTTTTAAACGAAGTAATGGTGGCATCCAACTTGCCATTGTTGTTCAATATAATCTTTCTTTCCCAATATCACAAATATAATCTTTCTTTCTAGTATTACAATAATATTATCATTATAAATAATAATAATAATTACAAGTAACTATAATCTTACCAACTCAAATATATAATAAATTTAGAGAACTCAAACATGTTTAATAAAGGAGATGCCATTGTTGACTCTATGGCAATCATATAAAAGGAAACTAAATGGCCGGTGAAGGACATGACCAACTCGAATATGACCTCCTTATCAATGACAATCAAAAGTGTATATATTTTGATTTCAAGGTTCACATTGTATCTTAATTATTCAGTGGAAATTTCCTATTCTAACCCCAACACGTGAATGGGTATAATCTAACCTCATAAAGGATGGCATGACGATAAATAGCAAACACACCTTTTTAATTATTAGTGTAATACCAACCATTGATACATGATAAAGATGTATTTTTTTCACCTTCAAGTTCTACCTACCCATAAGAGTAAACAAGTTACTTAGGGAGGTACTTCAACTATATATAACTATAAAAGGAGGAAGGCAATGCACTTCATAGAAAGGTTGAAATTTGTAATTTTTGTTATGTTCCATATCAAAAGATATATCAACAATTATATCTTTTATTATAATATAGGAAGTAAATAATAAAAAAGTTTAATTTTATATGGATATAGTCTATATCATGTTATATATTTAATTGATTTGTTTGTTCAAACATAGAAGTATTTGTTGAACATGGGATGCAGATACATGTGTATATTCAAAATAGCTTGAGAGAGAGATAGTGTATGTGATCCAAAGCATACGAAACACAAAAACGAGACATTAATGGGATTCTGAGAGGGTCATTTTGTCAATTGTATAATTTGAGCAAGAAGCATTATAACAAGAGAACTTAAAACAAGTCGATGTAAGGAAGATTAGACCTTGCAAGGTAAAGAGGAAGTTTGGTATAGTGAATATGAAATAGAGTTGCCAAACATAGTTGGATGTATCATCGCTATTTAATGTGAAGGACTTTTATGATTTTGAAAGTTATGAGTTATATGAAGATGGGTATATTGAGGATGCTTGATTATATTGGTTGGATTTTATTTTATATTAATAAAATAAAAATAAGTTTAAATTAAATA
This sequence comes from Pseudotsuga menziesii, assembly GCA_001517045.1. Classification (NCBI taxonomy): domain Eukaryota; kingdom Viridiplantae; phylum Streptophyta; class Pinopsida; order Pinales; family Pinaceae; genus Pseudotsuga; species Pseudotsuga menziesii. The sequence continues at coordinate 147,492 of LPNX010718294.1, forward strand.
ATTAAATATCTAAATTAATAAAAAATAATAAAATTACATTTTTTATATTTATAAATATTTTTTCTAAATATAAAAACATTATCATAAAACGAATTATGTTTGCACATTGTCTCCCATAAAAGAATCAATGACTTCCCTTTAATTTTGTCTTAGTCTTAGTTCAAGTGTTTTGAGAGTTAAAAGAATCAGTGACTTCCCTTTATGTTTGTCTTAGTTCAAGTGTTTTGAGGGTTTAATGACATGTTATTTATCCAATATGTTGATTTTTTTCATCTCTTCAAAGTTGAACTTAAATAATTTTTCTTATATTTATAAATATCTTTTATTATAAAAAATATAAAAACATTATCATAAAACAAATTATGTTTGCACATTGTCATTAGTAAAAGAACCAATGACTTCCTTTTATATTTATAAATATTTTTTTATAAAAAAATAATAAAAACATTATCATAACACAAATTATGTTTGCACATTGTCTCCACTGAAAGAATCAATGACTTCCTTTTATGTTTGTCTTAATTTAAGTGTTTTGAAATCTTATATTTATAAATATTTTTTGTTATAAAAAAACATAAAACATTATCATAAAACAAATTATGTTTGCACATTGTCTCCAATAAAAGAATCAATGACTTCCCTTTATGTTTGTCTTAGTTCAAGTGTTTTGAGAGTTTAATGACTTGTTATTTATCCAATGTGTTGATTATTTTTCAATCCTTCAAAGTTGAACTTAAGAGATTTTTTTTTTATGTTGTGTTACATGGTGAAACATCGTTATTTGAGATGATATTGCTTGGGATTCTATGTTTTACTTCATGAAGGATTCACATATTTTGGTACTATTAAATAATTATGATGGTTATTGCGATGTATTGATTTTGAGTTTATTAAATTGAAAGATATTTGTTTGATAATCACATTAATATTTAATTGAAATATATTTATTCGACAGTGACATTAGTATTTTCATTGAATCGTGGTGGTGGTGGCCATTGATTTTGAGTTCATTAAATTGAAAGACACTTAATTGAAAATCACATTAATATTTTGATTGAACTGTGGTGGTGGAAGTGGCTATTGACTAGGGTGGTGACAAAGAATCCCTACAATTGATTGTGCTTATTCTCTTCTTCGATCAATTTCTCTTGCTCAAGGATAAAGCAATGGCTATGGAAGGAAGTTCCTACAGTTAATTATGCCTTTTCTCTTCTCAAGATTCACCTTGACCACATACAACCCCATAATTTTCCTCTTCTTCAATCAATTTCTTTTTCTTAGGATTCACTTCAAACACATATAACCCCTATTTCCATATGAGGTATGTTGTAGGTTTTGATTCACTTCAATCACATACACTCTTTGTTTGCATATGAGCTATGCTGCAATTTTCTTTCATTACAAGGTTTATATAAAACATGTATGTAGTGGATAGAAAAATGAAAACCTACTCAGTTTCTCAAATCTTTTGTGCTTACCTATTTGTCAGCTTAGCGGGATTCCAAACAACATATTTTATGCCACTTTGTAATCAATCCCATCATGGGTTATCCTTGAATCCCTGAAGTGTTCAGGATTTTTTTGCTTAGTTCCACCAAAAAAATCCCTTGGTGGGTATGGGACCGGCTAGAATAAACATCACCTAACTGAGAAGAAGAGGGGAGAAGAGAACATTGGATTTTTTGATCCCATTAAGCATAGCTCCTTGTGTCTCTCTTCTTTCTCTTGTTACAGCAAGTGTTGTGAGCTTATTACCCAGTGCTTGCCTAACAAAGTGCTTGAATGCTTTCCTAAACTAGTGCTTGAATGAAGAGCTCCAAATGATGGTGAGGCCTAAATGTTGCAGCCTGCATGACACCGAAGCATCAATCATTGATATGAAGGAGAAAGGGGATGTGGTCATTGGTAGTAAGGATAGGGATAAGGCTCCCGAGAGATGGCCTCACTTCCATTCTAGTAACAATATATAAATTATTCAAAACCCATAAGAGCCAATTGTCTAATCCTATACTGGGTAGGATGTTATCAGGGTTTGAGTTAGGACAAGTCTAATAGTATGTAAACTAGTTAGGGGTAACTATTTTCCCATTGTGTGGAAACATCATGATGTGAAATAATTATGAAGCAAATGCTTTCATGGTGTACCTGTAGCTATGTCCTAATAGAATATTGTAATCAAGCTGAGCATTGACTACTTTGATACCCAAATTACCATTTTTCCTCCCAACTCAATGGAGACCTTTTGATATAAATCTTGTGGTTTTGATGCTCTCACATCATAATCATAGAGAGAGATAGTTGAGGGGACAAAGTATGGTGAGCCAAGATGCTTGCAAACATGTGTTGGAATCATACAAGTAGATGCTCGTTCATGGTCTATGTGTCGATGAATGATTATATTCTTAATAGTGACTATAATTTGAAAAGTGATTGACAAGAGTAGTCGTGATTCAATGTTGTCAACGTTGAAGGTCATTAAGCACGAATAGGGTGGGTCGATTTCTCCTAAGGTATATAGTAGTTCCTTATTTTAGGAAGGGAAAAACTAGAGAACACACATCATATGCATACATGGGTTTTGGAATTTATAAGGACTTTGTATTGTTGGGGGCATATTATTTCCCTTCACCGATTATCCTAGCATCCACAAATAGTCTCGTGTGCACTACTTTCACATCATAAGACAAGGAACAAGCCCCCTCTAGAGAAACATATAAACAAGAAACAAATCACCCTACTGAAGAGGTCATCCCTCCCTCAATACCATTTGAGATTCAAGTCCCTTTGTTGTTTTCACTCTTCTGTATTTAACACCTACATATCCACAAATGGTACCAAATTTATTGTCCCATTTAAATTTAATTCCAGTTTCCCTTGTGTTGCAGCTGCAACTTTTCTTCCCCTAATTTCTTAATTTTTGGGGCCCCTCCTTATCACTTAGAGTTGTTGATTTCTTGTGATCCATGAAGGTCTGGTCTAGCCATAGCTTTGGTCGATTCTAATGATTGATTCGCAGCCTGTTTCTCCAGAGCGCGTTTGTGTTAAGCTTTTATTGTAGATCGCTGAGGTGAATGTGGTTTTGATAGCCAGAGTTTAGTTAGATCAGTTGCCTTTTAAGTAAACCGTTGTCTCTGAGATATTTTAGTCTGGCCGCTGCTATGTTGATCTCTTCAACACTTAGTTTTTCTGCGATCGGGCGTAAATTTTGTGTTAGATCGGAAGCTGTGAAGTTTCAGCCCCTCCGCCGTTGCGGCTCCGAGATCGTTTATTCGTCCGATGTCAAAGCCGTCCGATTTTCGATTTACTTTTTCTGCCTTTTCATCGCGTGCCTGAAGCCTCTACCTTTCCGTCGTTGCGGCGGGAAAAATGTTTCCACCCCCAAAACGAAAAACCGTCCGACTTCCGACTTAAAGCTCCTCTTGCCCGCGTTTCGCTTGTTCACAACTTATGCCTCGCCCGACGTTGCGGCTGGGAAAACCTTGTGGCCTCCGATCTTATTTCTTTTCGATGGCTGACTTTAAGTTTTCCCGCTAGTGAGTTTACTGTTGACCATCGTAGGCTAGGTTTGTCAAACCTGCAGGAGGTGCGCCTTGCCATTTCCTTGTGGAATAGTCGTTTTCTGATTGTTAATATTTGCTATTTTGAATGATGCTGGTCGATTGATGGCAGGCGGTTTCAAAGAAAGCGATCAATCTACCGGGGTGCAGAGAAAGACGGACCCGTTCGGCGGAAGTGTGACTGAAACCAAGGAAGTGGAGGACGAAATCCGGAGCCGTAAAGTCGCGAACCCAAAATTGATTAGTTACCAAGGGGGCTCATGATTGCATACAAACAAGATATAGGAATGTGAAGCGTTTGAGAAACGGGAAGACCATGTGTCTGGGGGGGAAATAGAACGCTCTGTAATTGTAGTTTAAATATTGGGAAAGTGGAACTGAACAGGGGCTTTTTCCCTGGGAAATTTTGTAATGTTTACTTGTGAAAGGAACTACTTCATTTTGCAAAGAAAACTGCAATTTTGCCTGTTGGAGAGAGTGAAATGTGGAATGTATCAATGCGACTCAATGAATAATGTTGAAGAGGAACTATTTCATTTTCAGCTATGTTTCATTTACTGTAAGAGTGTTTAATTTCCTGAACCTATGTTCTTGTTAAATGTTCTTCAGTATCTTCAGGATTTCTTCCACTGTGAGTAATAAATGTTGTTCGTAAAATAATCGGCTATCTGGTTGTTTAAATATCTGTAATGGTTCATGTGTTTTGAATGAAGTATCAACTGTCTGTAACTATTCATAATGCATGTATTAAAGGTATTACTCACTAACGAATGATAACCTTGCTCCCTAGGGATAGATTAGATAGTTAGGTTATTTATTATTGTACGTGATTTAAATGCTTGCGCGCCTTAAGACGAGAGGTAAGAACCTATGCATCACATTGTGACGGATCCTCGCATTCTGATCATCTTGCATTTAGTTAAACAGTTGCATTGCATTTTTAAGTCAAAATACAAAAACTCGGTGGACCGGGCCGCAACCGGTAAACCCTTTGTTTTTTACCTGACCTACGGTAGCCGGACCGCAAACCGAGCGGATTCCCTACACCAAACAGTCAACGGGCTAGTTGGGAACGTTGATTGGGGAGAATCCTTTACTGTTGTCGCCTGCGAATTTCCAGGCCTCAACACCTTGCATACACACCAATAGTAGCAATACTAGGACTACTACCATTCTTGACAACGCCATTACCAGTCACACACAAATAAAAGACTAGGGGCATTAATCAACCAAAACTAAAATATCTAGTAGCACCAAGTACCCCCTTCCCCAAGAATAAACCCACCAATGCACCTTATGTGGTAGCTTAGGGAATTCAAACAACCTTTTCCCCACATTTCTATAGATCAGTATTTTTCTCAACACACACATAAGGGCTACCCATACAACCATTTTTTTTGCAAGGGGTACATTAGCTTCCTCTTCAATGACCAATTCCAGATGTAATAAAAAAATATTGCACACTAATCATGCGTGCTTAATTTCTTATCAATTTGGACACTACATACATCATTTCCCCAGAATCTCTCGATTTTGGGATGAGTTGGAAAAAAATTTCCTCACACACCCAATCATTGAGAAACCTTGATCAATCACTTCAGATATCATCTCTATTAACTTTTCACTATCTCAAAGGAGAATGGGGACCACAATCTGATGATTTTCATGTGGGAATCACATTAACATGATCCTATCTAACATGGGAATGGTTCCACCTAACAACATTGTGAGGCCATTAATCCCAACCCACACACTCATTCATTCGTGTACTAATACTCCATGTCATTCATGCAAGTTGTTGACTCATTACTCATTCTAGTTCCCGGTGCTATGTGGGAGTTACAATTCTAGAAGAGTCCGTTCATTTTCTCTTTGATTCTATTCTTATTCTACTTATTTATTTTCTACTTTTATTTAGAATTCAGTTTAATTTATTTTTTGTTTAGCCTTCTTAATTCTTTTTGTTTTCTTTATTTCTTTCCCAAAAGAGACTAGGACCATTCATTCATTAGTTATCCCCCACAGAAGGAGGAAATATTTAACATAGTTCAATTAAAAACCAAACACATACCATTGCCAATTATAGAGTTCCATTGTTTATAATACTTAACCGCATTACAAGGGTTGACATTTCGGGGTATTGCATTAACTCAAGAAAGAAGGAAATAAAAAAGGTATTTCCTACCTGATTTTTATTCTTGTTTTTCTTTATATATTATTGATGTTTATAATAGGACTATTATGGAATTATGGAAGCAGTGAGTTTAGAGGTATAAAATCTAGAAGAAATCCATGGTTGAAGAAATGGATGCATTGGATAAAAGTGAAACTTGGGATATAGTTGAGATACTACCTGGAAGAACAATAATTGGTAGAAATGGGTTTTTAAAAAGAAGTTGAATGCAAAAGGTATAGTGGAGAATTACATCATAGCCCGCTTAGTACAAAAGAGTTATTGCTAGGTAGAGGGAATTGATTTTACTGAATATTTTCTCCCATTGCTAGATTAACTTCTATTAGATTCCTTTTTTATTACTACTGCTTTTGATCTTGAAGAAGCGTAGATGGAGGTGACTTGAAGATATTCTTACATGGGGATATTGAAGAAGAAATCTACATGAAATGACTAAAAGGTTTTACAATAAAGGGAAGGAAAGAGTTGGCATGCAAGTTAAAGAAATCCTTGTATGGTCTAAATAAATAATATATGGTGTGGTACCAAAAGTTTCAAACATACATCCTTGGACCAGGTTTTGTGAGAAGTATGGATGATGATTATGTATATTCCAAGCAGGTTGTTGACCAATTTTTTAATATATTGTTGTATGTCAATGATGTTAAGATTCCATATGCTTAGATAGATATCATTAGCATTCAATTAAATTTCACAACAATAGCATATGCAAGATCACTGAAAGAAACACAATCACAAGATGGACACGGATTTATGCTGGGAAACCCTCAAGGGGAAGAAAACCAACAAAATTTCCTCTATATAGATGTATCAAAAGTACAAAGATAAAACCTCAAACAAGTGCTCCTTCTCCTTGTTGACATGTCTATCTCTCTCTCCTATGCGCTATACACAAGTGTGTGTGTGTGTGTGTGTTCAAATGAGGAACACACCTCCTCTATTTATACTCTTTCTTCCACTTGACATTTTCCCTAATAGATCAGGCCCAACAAACTTACTGGGCCGAATTCACCTAGGAAGACACAAAACAATATAATATTATATTCTGGAGGGTTCTATTGACCCGACTTACAACATAGGTTTTACCTTATGACTCTATGATGAATAAATACAATAGTAACATCTCGATGGAGGAATGAAATATCTCTGATGGGTTACAACAATAAAATACATTTAGAATATTCTTCGAAGTTACAATATTTCAACACTCCCCCTTAATGAGAAGGGTATTCTACTGAAAACAACATCAACTGTATGAGCAAGGAGAGAGAGCATATTCATCAACATCAAGGTGATACATCTATATGTCATTGGAAGTTTTTAACAATCATCAACAACTAGAACAGTTATTGGAACATCTTCAACATCTTCAATAGTGGAACATCATCTTCTACAACACTGAGTCTTCATCTTTGATGTTCATCTTCTGCAGCAACACTTGATCTCTCGATCAACATCATCATCAGTAGCAACATAACCTGCAACACACATGATCCAATTACATGATGTTCAATCCCTATCATTTTAGGACATAGGTCCAAGGATGATGTAATCCTCATATGATCCACTTATAAGATGGTCAATCCTTATCACTTTAGGACATAAGTCCAATGACAATGCAATCCTCATCTGATCCACTTATGGGATGTTCAATCTGTATCACTTTAGGACATAAATCCAAGGATGATGCAATCCTCATCTAAGCCACTTATGGGACGGTCAATTCCTATCACTTTAGGACATAAGTCCAAGGATGATGCAATCCTCATCTGAGCCACTTATATGATGGTCAATCCTTATCACTTTAGGACATAAGTCCAAGGACGATGCAATCCTCATCTGATCCACTTACGGGATGGTCAATCCCTATCATTTTAGGACATAAGTCCAAGGACGATGCAATCCTCATCTTTGACGAAGACAAAAGTCTACGTATCACTTTAGGACTAGTGTCCAAAGATGATACAATCCCACTGCGACATCATCAACCTGTTCCCCCTTTTGAGGAGGATCCACAACATCATCAACCTATTCCCCATTTCGAGGAGAGTACACATCATCATTATTCCTCCTTGGGAGGAAAGTCTACAATATCATCACTATTCCTCCTTATGAGGAAAGTATTTTCGGACTACACCAAGATTGTCACAGAAGTATTCAAGCTTTACTCGAAACAGAGGCTTGGCCAATACATCAGCAAATTTCTCATCAGTATTCACATACTAGAGCTTTATAGCTCCCTTATGTACTATATCTCGTATGTAAAAATACCGGATTTCTATGTGCTTTGATTTGTCATGGAATACTGGGTTCTCTGCCATATTTATACAACTCTGGTTGTCACATAGAATCACTGTGGTATCCAACACCAGGTCAAATAGACCTGACATCAACTTTCGAAGCCACATGGCTTCACAACTAGCAAAACAAGTTGCTATATACTCTACTTTAGTTGTGTTGAGAGGAACACTGGACTGCTTCCTACTAAACCATGAGATCATGGCGGATCCCAAAAAATAACATCCACTTGAGGTGCTCTTTTTGTCTGAGGCACTTCCAGCCCAATCTTTATTTGTATAACCATACAATCTGTAGTCATGATCTCCATCATAACATAGACCAAATTCTATCATACCTTTCAGGTACCTCATCAAATGCTTTGCAATTATCACGTGAACAGGTTTAGGTTTAACTAGACACTGACTCAGGGTGTTCACAACAACACATATATATGGCCTGGTATTCCTCAAATACATCAACGACCCAATAAATCTGTCTGTATTGAGTCATATCCACTAACTTTGATGATTCATCAGATAACAATTTCAGGTTGGTATCCATGGGTGTGTCCATGGCTTTACAATCCAACATATCAAATCTTTTTAATGTTTATACAACATAATTTTCGTGGTTGAGAACGATTCCTTCTGGGATTTGCCATACTTCCAGACCTAGAAAATAGTGCATCAATCCAAGGTCTTTCATTTCAAATTCTTCAGCGAGCTTCTTCTTCACTATACAATCTGTTTCTCATTTCCTGTCATAAATATGCCATCCACATACATTAATAATATGACAGGTTCATCATTCATAACCTCAAAGTAAAGGTTAGGGTCGACTTTACTTTTGGTAAAGCCCAAGCTCATCAAGAAGCTATCTATCCTTCCATACCAAGCTCTAGGAGCTTGCTTTAGTCCATACATAGCCTTCTTCAACTTACATACGTGAGTCCATCTATATTCAACTTCAAATCCTCGTGGTTATTCTATGTACACTTCTTCCTCAATAACACCATTCAGGAAGGTTTTCTTCACATCCATCTTGTGTAAACTCCACTTCATCATGGATGTAAGTGCCATGATGGTTTTGATGGAAGTGTACCTTGATAATGTTGCAAATGTCTCTTCATAATCAATTCCCTCTTTCTGAGAGAATCCTCTAGCCACGAACCTTGCCTTGTATTTCTCAATACTTCCATCAGCTGCATGCTTTATCTTGTAGATCCACTTGGAAGATATCACACCGTTGCCTTATGGTTTGGGAACTATATCCCAAACATCATTCTTCATTATTGATTGGTATTCTTTCCTCATTGCTTCTACCCATTCTTTCTTCTGTACAACTTCTTCAACTGAGTGCAATTGTAATACAATATGAGTCAATGGTTTAAGGTTTTGGATGCCATGGAATACCTAGATATTCTATTGTAAATGATTAAGCATATACAAATGATAAAAGAGAGGTGTGGCTCATAGTTTTGTTGATTTTTGTTGATTAAGGGTTTTCAAGGTAAATCTTTGTGTACTGTGTGCATGTCATTGTTTAATCTCTGTTTCTCTTAAGAATTTATGCATTGTTCCACTTCATAGGTTTAAGACCTACACACCCCAACCACTATCAAATATATTTATACCTATTGGAATTAAATACTAGGGTCAAAGTTAACTGTCAGTTTTAGAATATATCATTTCAATGACTCCATATAAGAAGCAAATGCCTTTAAACTTATATCTGTTTTTTTTAAACATCTAAACACATCACAACATATAGTAATATATTTTAAGTTGGTACACCATTAATATTTACGGACATATTTTTCTCGTCTATGTTTCAAACCTCAATTGTATCCATCTTCGAGATGCAACAAGATGAAACTTTAATACCAATCTTAGTAGTTGTTTTTTTTTGAAAATTTTAAAGTGACTTTTTGTTGTTGTCGTCACTTAGTCTTTATCATTTAAAATTTGAAAAATATAAATAATTAAATATAATGATAACACCTAGTTTTAGTGGTGGCTAAAAAAACACAAGTAATTTATGTGATGGGAACACATATTTTTTTTAGACGTGGTAGTCGTTGCAACCAACTTATTAATCTTGGTCAACATGAGCTTTCTTTTTTAATATTACAATGATAAATTTAGAGTACTCAAAGCATGTGAAATAAAGGAGTTGCCACTGTTATGGACTAGTATTGACGGTTGCCATTATGTATAACTCTGGTGATACCTTTTTTATATATAATATATATAAGATCTTTTTTTATGAAAAAAAAGAAGAAGGAGATGCCATTGTTAACTCTATGATAATAACTTTAAAAGTAAATCAAACAAGTATATATATATATATATCCCATTCATACAAATATAAATGTAGAGTACTCAAAACATGTTGAATGTTGAATAAAGGAGATGCCATTGTTGACTCTATGACAATACTTTTAAAAAGTAAACTCAACGGTTGGTGAAGAACATAACCTCCTTATCAATGGAAATAAAATAGTATATCTTTTGATTTCAAAGTTGTTGTATCTTTAATGATTCATTGGGATATCGTATTCTAACCCCAACACAAAATCAGGTTGAATGAACTTGTCATGGCAATTTGATATTTTTTATAAAGGACGACATCGTGATAAATGGAAAACATACCTTTTTGTATTCCTAGTCTAATACCAACCACTTCCACTTGCATGGCATATGATAAAGATGTTTTGTATTTTTGCACTTTCATGGCATATGATAAAGATGTTTTGTATTTTTGCACTTTCAAGTTTTATCTACCTAGATATATGATAAAGATAAAGGATTAGATGATCTAGCTCTATTATGTACAAGGTACAGGTTGGTTGGTTAAAAAAAAAATGAGATAAAGATATTTATTTTTTTATTTTTACATATTTTAAGTTTTATTTTATCTAACTATCACAGTAAACAAGTTACCTATGGAAGTAGGTCAACTATATAATTGTAAGAGGAAAAAGAAAGCAATGCACTTCACATACTTGGTGGAATTTGTAACTTTTGTTATATGCCATATCAAATGACATAAAAACAATTCTATCTTTTATTATAATGTATGAAGTAAATAATTTCTTCCTAGCCATCATAGGTAACAAGTTACCTATGGAAGTACTTCAACTATATCATTGTAAGAGGAGGAGGAAGGTAATGCACTTCACATACTTGGTGACTTTTGTTATATGTCATATCAAAGGACAAATGAACAGTTCTATCTTTTATTATAATGCAGGAAGTAAATAATGCATGAAGTAAATAAGAAAAAAAAATTATGATGTAAACTTCATAAGAATATTGCTTAACCTAATTGTGAACGAATGCAATTTCAATCATATTATATATGTAATTATTTTTTTGTTGAAATCTAGAAGTATTGGTTGGACATAGGATGAAGATAAATATGCATATTCAAGATTGAATCATATTATATATTTAATTGATTTTTTTTGTTAAAATGTAGAAACATTTGTTGGACATAGGTTAGATATACATGTGCATATTCAAGATATCTTAAGAGAAAGCAATGCAATGCATAAGAAGCACATAAACATAGGGTGATTTTGTTGAGTATATTTGAATAAGAGGTATTATCACAAGATAAGATAACTTATAATAAGTTGAATGTAAGGAAGATTAAACCTTGCAAGGTAAATAAGAAGTTTGGTATAATGCATATGAAATAGAGTTTAAAGACTTAGTTGGATGCATCATCACTATTTAATGTGAAAGACCTTTATGATTTTGGAAGTTATAGGTTATATGAAGTTGAGGAGATTGGGGATGTCTAATAAGATTGGATGGATCAAATGTCAAAGGAGGAGCATCCAAAAATTGTGAGGATACTGAGCATGTTAAACTAGATTTAATGGATCAAATGTCAAAGGAGAAGCAACACAAATTTGAGAAGGCATTGGAAGAGAGATTATTTTAAATGCAAGGTGTGGAGTATATGTGGTAGTTGGTGTAATGGATGAGTAAATTAGATGACGGAATAATATGAATTCTAGATGATGCCTATTAGAGACTTTATAAAGGGATATCTATGGCAAAGTAATTGAGTGATGATGTGTGTGTATTGGTACATACCTATTTTTGTAACAAGAGTTTGATGTAGGAACATATAGATTCTTACTCATACACAACAACATAGAAAGAAGCTTATGAGTCTAGCATACAAAATGTGCAACACGAATGGAGGTGCAAGTAAAATGTTTATGCATAGAAAATAATATATGGATTAAAAGTGCGTGCATGGCAAAAGAAAAACATCACCCATGTAAGTGTTAATGAAGAGTTAGGCACATGAAACCAAAACCATAATGAAGTGGCAAGTAACTTGAGCCAAGAAGATGAGAATATGAACCATTGTGGTTGGTGGTTGAGATCATTTAAATTCCAAAGTTCAAGAAGGTGAAGGGTAAAGAAGTGTAGTGAGAAGAGGATTAGGTTAGGAGAGAGTTAGTTCCCAAGTAGTTAATTCTTGAGAAAATGAGTACAAAATAATTACAATTTGGCTTTAGCATAGAGAAAGAAGATTGGTTTACTAAAATAGAATATTGACACATAATGGATTAGACGCAAGAGAAATACTACCTAAACATTATATTGTAAATGGTTGAGAATACCTAAATACTATATTGTAAATGGTTGATAATATAAGAATGAGAAAAGAGAGACGGGACTTGTAATTTTGCTGATTTACCTTGACTATGGGTTTCCATAGTAAATTTTTGTGTATTATGTGTGTGCCATTGTTTAATATCTATTTTTCTTAAGAATATGTAGTAATTGTTTCACTTCACATGTTAAAACATACACAACTTAACCATTATCCAATCTATTTGTATCTATTGGACATAAATATTGGAGTCGAAGTTAATAAAACTATCACTCCTAGAACATATCATTTCGAGGATGTCATATAAGATGCACGTGCCTTTAAATTTATATCTACTTTTTAAAAATATCTAAACATATCACAATAGATGATAATATCTTTTGTATTGATACACCAATAGTATATGTATACATAGTTTATTAATTTATGTTTCCTATTTCAACTAGATCAATTTTCATGTTTTAAAAAGATGAAATTAAAATACCAATCTTAATGGTTATTTCTTTGAAAAGAATATAAGTAATTAATGTAATGAGAACACTTAAATTTTAAACAAAGTAATAGTGGTATCCAACTTACCATTATTGTTCAATATGATTTTTCTTTTCTAATATCACAAATATAGTCTTTCTTTTTAGTATCACAATAATATTATCATTATAAATAATAATAATAATAATTTACAGCCCACTGAAATATATAATAAATTTAGAAAATTCAAAGCATGTTTAATAAAGAAGATGCCGTTGTTGACTCTATGATAATACGTATAAAAGGAAACTAAATGGCCGGTGAAGGACATGACCAACTCGAATATGACCTCCTTATCAATGACAATCAAAAGTGTATATATTTTGATTTCAAGGTTGACATTGTATCTTAATTATTCATTGGAAATTTCCTATTCTAACCCAACACGTGAATGGGTATAATCTAACCTCATAAAGGATGACATCATAATAAATGGAAAATACACCTTTTTAATTCTTAGTGTAATACCAACCACTGGCATGGTATCTTATACATGATAAAGATGTTTTTTTATTTTCTTCACCTTAAAGATCTACCTACCCATCATAGTAAACAAGTTACTTAGGGAAGTGCTTCAACTATATAACTATAAAAGGAGGAAGGCAACTTCATAGAATAATCAAGTTACTTATGGAAGTATAAAAGGAGGAATGCAATGCACTTCATAGAATAGTTAAAATTTGTAATTTTTGTTATCCCTTGTATGAAAATATATCTCAACAATTATATCTTTTATTATAATGTAAGAAGTAAATAAGAAAAAAACATGGTTTGATTTTCGATGTAAGATTAATACAAATATCTATTATCTTAATTATGTATGGATATAGTCTAAATCATATTATATATTTAATTGATTTGTTTGTTGAAACATAAAAGTATTTGTTGGACATAGGATGTAGATACATGTGTATATTCAAAATAGTTTGTGAGAGAGGGTGTGTGATCCAAAGCATAAGAAGCACAAAAACTCGACATTAATGGGATTTTGAGAGGGTCATTTTGTTAATTGTATAATTTGAGCAAGAAGCATTATCACAAGAGAACTTATAACAAGTTGATGTAAAAAACATTAGACCTTGCAAGATAAAGAGGAAGTTTGGTATAGTGAATATAAAATAGAGTTGCCAAACATAGTTGGATGTATCATCAATATTTAATGTGAAGGACCTTTATGATTTTGAAAGATATGAGTTATATGAAGATGGGGATATTGAGGATGTCTGACTATATTGGTTGGGTCAAATGTCAAAGGAGGAGCAACAAAAAATTGTGAGGATATTGAGGATGTTAAACTAGATTGGAAGATGAAATGTGAAAGGAGAAGCAACCAAAAATTAAGAAGACATTGGAAGAGAAAGTATTCTAGATGCAAGGTGTGGAGTATAAATGGTAGATGGTGGAGTGGGGGCAAGAAACTAAGTGATGAAAGAATATGAATTCTAGATGATGACTATTAGAGATTTTATAAAGGGAAATCTATGATAAATCAATTGAGTGATGATGTGCATGTGTTGGCACATACCTATTTTTTTAACGAGAGTTTGATATAGGCACATCTAGATGTTTGCTCATACACAAAAACATAGAGAGAAGCTTATGATGCTACCATACATAATATGAAACAAGAATGAAGGTTGTGTCATTACTTTAGGATATTTAATGTGTAGTAGTTTTAGAACAAATTTTTTTACGTGTACAAAAATATATGTATAAAAGTGTGTGCATGGCGAAAGAAAAACATCATCCGTGTAGGTGTTAATGAAGGGTTAGGAACATGAAGCCAAAACCTTAATCAAGTGGCAAATAACTTGAACCAATAAGATGAGAAGATGAACCATTTTCATTGGCGGTTGACATCATTGGAATCCCAAATGCTAATAAGGAAAAGGATAAGGAGTTCCCTGAGAATAAAATTGGATTGGATTTGATAAGGAGAGTGTTAGTTCCCAAGTAGTTAATGCTTGAAAAAAGGAGTACAATCTATCTTCAATCTAGAGAAAGAAGATTGCTTACTAGAAGAGAAGATTTGTGCCTAATTAATTGGATGCAAGAGAAGGCCCAAGAGTTTAAAGGTGAAAGAGGAGGAAGACCATTAAGCATAGGTCTAAGTGCCAAGGAGACGAGCCTAGGAGTGCATGCTACACGTAGAGGGAAAGCACATGTTGGTTGTATGATTTGTAGAAGAAAGTGAGGGTTGCGAGGAGAGGCTAAGTGGGATATGTAAGGCTTAGAAATTTTGTATATGTAAATTTGTCAAACACATTGGTGAGAAAATGTAGACCATTTAGATATTTATAATATGTCCTATGCGAGATTGTGTTTCTATTTATTTCGTCTTTGTTATACTAACATGTATGACCCTTAAACAAACACATGCGGCCATTGCAAGTCCATTATCCTTCATCATTGTTTTAGCCCATAACTCCTTGCATATCAACTAAAATAAAAGAATTATTAAAATTATTTGAACTAATAAAATAGTAAACCATGTAACCATTTTTAATATACATTATATTCGATTTTTTTTTAAATTATAAAAAATTATATACTTTAACAAAAATTAAAAGTTTATATTAATAAAATAAAAATAAGTTTAAATTAAATAATTAAATATCTAAATGAATTAAAAATAACAAAATTACATTTTTATATTTATAAATATTTAAAATAAAATATAAAAACATTGTCATAAAACGAATTATGTTTGCACATTGTCTCCAACACAAGAATCAATGACTTCCCTTTATGTTTGTCTTTGTCTTAGTTCAAGTGTTTTAAGAGTTAAAAGAATCAAGGACTTCTTTTTATGTTGGTCTTAGTTAAGTGTTTTGAGAGTTTAATGACTTGTTATTTATTCAATATGTTGAATTTTTTTCCATTCTTCAGAGTTGAACTCAAGCAATTTTTCTTATATTTATAAATTTTTTTTTATAAAAAATATAAAAACATTATCATAAAACAAATTATGTTTATAAAAGAATCAATGACTTTTTTTTTATATTTATAAATAAATTTTTTTATAAAAAATAATAAAAACATTATCATAAAACAAATTATGTTTACACATTGTCTCCACTAAAAGAATCAATAACTTCCTTTTATGTTTGCGATTTTTCTTATATTTATATTTTTTTTTTATAAGAAAATATAAAAACATTATCATAAAACAAATTATGTTTGCACATTTTCTTTACTAAAAGAACCAATGACTTCCTTTTATATTTATAAATAATTTTTTTCCTAAAAAAAATAAAAACATTATCATAAAACAAATTATGTTTACACATTGTCTCCACTAAAAGATTCAATGACTTCCTTTTATGTTTGTCTTAGTTCAAGTGTTTTGAAATCTTATATTTATAAATATTTTTTTGTTATAAAAAATATAAAAACATTATCATAAAACAAATTATGTTTGCATGTTGTCTACACTAAAAGAACCAATGACTTCCCTTTATGTTTGTCTTAGTTTAAGTGTTTTGAGAGTTTAATGACTTGTTATTTATCCAATGTGTTGATTTTTTTTCAATTCTCCAAAGTTGAACTTAAGATACTTTTTTATGTTGTGTTACAAGGTGAAACATCATTATTTGAGATGATATTGCTTCGGATTCTAAGTTTTACTTCAGGAAGGATTCACATATTTTGGTATTATTAATTAATTATGATGGTTATTGCGATGTATTGATTTTGAGTTTATTAATTTGAAAGATATTTATTTGACAATCACATTAATATTTAATTGAAAGATATTTATTTGACAATCACATTAATATTTTCATTGAATCATGATGGTGGTGGCAATTGATTTTGAGTTCATTAAATTGAAAGACACTTAATTGAAAATCGCATAAATATTTTCATTGAATTGTGGTGGTGGAAGTGGCTATTGACTAGGGTGGTGACAAAGAATCCCTAGAATTGATTGTGCTTATTCTCTTCTTCAATCAATTTCCCTTGCTCAAGGATAAAGCAATGGCTATGGTAGGAATTTCCTACAATTAATTATGCCTCTTCTCTTCTCAAGATTCATCGTGACCACATACAACCCTATAACTTTCCTCTTCTTCAATCAATTTATTTTTCTTAGGATTCACTTCAATCACATATAACCCCTATTTCCATATGAGGTATGTTGTAGCTTTTGATGCACTTCAATCACATACACTCTTTGTTTGCATATGAGCTATGATGCAATTTCCTTTCATTACAAGGTTTATATAAAAAATGTATGTAGTGGATAGAAAAATGAAAACCTACTCAGTTTCCCAAATATTTTGTGCTTACCTATTTGTCATCTTAGCGGGATGCCAAACAACATATTTTATGCCGCTTCGTAATCAATCCCATCATGGGTTATCCTTGAATCCCTAAAGTGTTAAGGATTTTTTTGCTTAGTTCCACCAAAAAAATCCCTTGGTGGGTATGGGACCAGCTAGAATAAACACCACCTAACTGAGAAGAAGAGGGGAGAAGAGAACATTGGATTTTTTGATCCCATCAAGCATAGCTACTTGTGTCTCTCTTCTTTCACTTGTTACAACAAGTGTTGTGAGCTTGTTAGCCAGTACTTTCCTAACAAAGTTCTTGAATGCTTTCCTAAACTAGTGCTTGAATGAAGAGCTCTAGATGATGGTGAGGCCTAAATGTTGCAGCCTGCATGACCCCAAAGCTTCAATCATTGATATGAAGGAGAAAGGGGATGTGGTCATTGGTAGTAAGGATAGGGATATGGTTCCCTAGAGATAGCCTCACCTCGATTCTAGTAACAATATATAAATTATTCCAAACCCATAAGAGCCAATCGTCTAATCCTATACTGGGTAGGATTTTATCAGGGTTTGAGTTAGGACAAGGCTAATAGTATGTAAACTAGTAAGGGGTAACTATTTTCCCATTGTGTGGAAACATCATGATGTGAAATAATTATGAAGCAAATGCCTTCATGGTGTACATGTGATTATGTCCTAATAGAATATTGTAATCAAGCCAAGCATTGACTACTTCTATACCCAAGAGCATAATTTTTGCTCCCAACTCAATGGAGACATTTTGATATAAATCTTGTGGTTTAGATGCTCTCACATCATAATCACAGAGAGAGATAGTTGAGGGGACAAAGTCTGGTGAGCCAAGATGCTTGCAAACATGTGTTGGAATCATACAAGTAGATGCTCGTTCATGGTCTATGCGTTGATGAATGATTATTTTCTTAATAGCGACTATAGTTTGAAAAGTGATTGACAAGAGTAGTTGTGGTTCGATGTTGTCAAGGTTGAAGGTCATTAAGCACGAATAGGATGGGTCGATTTCTCCTAATGTATGTAGTAGTTCCTTCTTTTATGAAGGGAAAAACTAGAGAACACACATTATATGCATACATGGGTTTGGGAATTTATAAGGACTTTGTATTGTTGGGGGCATATTATTTCCCTCCACCGGTTATCCTAACATCCAAAAATAGTCTTGTGTTCACTACTTTCACATTAGAAGACAAGGAACAACCCCCCTCTAGAGAAACATATAAACAAGAAACAAATCACCATACCAAAGAGGTCATCCCTCCCTCAATACCATTTGTGATTCAAGTCCCCTTCTTGTTTTCCCTCTTTGGTATTTCACACCTACATATCCACAATTGGTACCAAAGTTATTGTCCCATTTCAATTTCATTCCAATTTCACTTGCATACACACCAATAGTAACAATACTAGGACTAGTACCATTCTTGAGACGCCATTACCAGTCACAAACAAATAAAAGACTAGGGGCATTAATCAACAAAAACTAAAATCTCTAGTAGCACCAAGTACCCCCTTCCCCAAGAATAAACCCACCAATGCACCTTATGTGGTAGATTAGGGCATGCAAACAACGTTTTCCCCACATTTCCATAGATCATAATTTTTCTCAACACACACATCAGTGCTACCCACACAACCATTTATTCTGCAAGGGGTACATTAGCTTCCTCTTCAATGACCAATTCTAGATGTAATTAAAAAATATTGCACACTAATCATGCGTGCTTAATTTCTTATCAATTTGGACACTACATACATCATTTCCCTAGACTCTCTCAATTTTGGGATGAGTTGGAAAAAAATTTCCTCACACACCTAATCATTGGGAAACCTCGATCAATCCCCGCAGATATCATCTCTATTAACTTTTCACTATCTCAAAGGAGAATGAGGATCACAATCGATGTTTTCATGTAGGAATCACATTAACATTATCCTATCTAACATGGGAATGGTTCCACCTAACAACACCGCGGGGCCATTAATCCCAACCCACACACTCATTCATTCATGTACTAATCATCCATGCCATTCATGCAAGTTGTTGAATCGTTACTCATTCTAGTTCCCCGTGCTATGTGGGAGTTACAATTCTAGAAGAGTCCCTTCATTTTCTCTTTTATTCTATTCTTATTCTACTTATTTATTTTCTATTTTTATTTAGATTTCAGTTTAATTTATTTTTGGTTTATCCTTCTTAATTCTTTTAGTTTTCTTTAATTCTTTCCCAAAAGAGATTAGGACCATTCATTCATCAGTTATCCCCCATAGAATGAGGAAATATTTAACATAGTTCAATAAAAAACCAAACATAGACCATTTCCAATTATAGAGTTCCATTGTTTACAATACTTAGCCGCATTACAAGGGTTGACATTTTGGGGTATTACATTAACTCAAGAAAGAAGGAAATCAAAAAGGTATTTCCTACGTGATTTTCATTCTTATTTTTCTTTATATATTATTGATGTTTATACTAGGACTATTAAGGAAGCAGTGAGTTTAGAGGTATAAAATATAGAAGAAATCCATGGTTGAATAAATCGATGCATTGGATAAAAATGAAACTTGGGATATAATCGAGATACTACCTAGAAGAACAATCATTGGTAGAAATGGTTTTTTTAAAAGAAGTTGAATGCAAAAGGTAAAGTGGAGAAATACGTCATAGCCCACTTAGTACAAAAGGGATATTCCTAGGTAGAGGGAATTGATTTTACTGAATATTTTCTCCCATTACTAAATTAACTTCAATTGGATTCCTTTTCTATTTCTATTACTTTTGATCTTGAAGAAGCGTAGATGGATGTGACTTGAAAATATTATTACATGGGGATCTTGAAGAAGAAATCTACATGAAACAAATAGAAGGTTTTACAATCAATGGAAGGAAAGAGTTGTTATGCAAGCTAAAGAAGTCCTTGTATGGTCTAAATAAATAATATAGGATGTGGTACCAAAAGTTTGAAACATACATCCTTGGACTAGGTTTTGTGAGAAGTATGGTTGATGATTATGTATATTCCAAGCAGGTTGTTGACCACTTTTTTAATATAGTGTTGTATGTCAATGATGATAAGATTCCATATGCTTTGCTAGATATCATTAGTATTCAATTCAATTTCACAACAATATCATATGAAAGATCACTAAAAGAAACAGAATCACAAGATGGACACATATTTATCTTGGGAAACCCTCAAGGGGAAGAAAACCCAACAAAACTTCCTCTATATAGATGTATCAAAAGTACAAAGATAAAACATCAAACATGTTCTCCTTCTCCTTGATGATATGTCTATCTCTCTCTCATATGCGCTATACACAAGTGTGTGTGTGTTCAAATGAGGAACACACCTCCTCTATTTATACTCTTTCTTCCACTTGAATTTTTTGCTAACAGGCCAGCCCCAACAAACTTACTGGGCCGACTTCACCTAGGAAGACACAAAGCAATATAATATTATATTCTGGAGGGTTCTATTGACCTTACTTACAATAGAGGGTTTACCTTATGACTCTATGATGACCAAATATAATAGTAACATCCCAACAGAGGAATAAAACATCTCTGATAGGTTACAACAATAAAATACATTTATAATATTCTTCAAAGTTACAATATTTCAACACTCCCCCTTAACGAGAAGGGTATTATACTGACAACAATATCAACTGTAGGAGAAAGGAGAAAGATCATCTTCAACAACATCAAGGTGATACATCTATACTCCATTCAATTTTTTCAACAATCACCATCAACTAGAATAGTTATTGGAACATATTCAACATCTTCAATAGTGGAACATCATATTCTACAACATTGAGTCTTCATCTTCTATAGCACTCGATCACTCGCTCCTTTTAAGAAACACTTGATCTCTCGGTCAACATCATCATCAACAACAACATAACCTGCAACACACATGATCCAATTATGGGATGATCAATCCCTATCACTTTAGGATATAGGTCTTAGGATGATGTAATCCTCATCTGATCCACTTACGGGATGGTCAATCCCTATCAATTTAGGACATAAGTCCAAGGATGATGCAATACTCATCTGATCCACTTACATCCCCATGATCAATCCCTATCACTTTATGACATAAATACAAGGATGATGCAATCCTCATTTGAGCCACTTACAGGAAGGTAAATCCGTATCACTTTAGGACATAATTCCAAGGACGATGCAATCCTCATTTGAGCCACTTACGGGATGGCCAATCCCTATAACTTTAGGACATAAATCCAAGGAAGTTGCAATCCTCATCTGAGCCAATTACGGGATGGTCAATCCTTATTACTTTAGGAAATAAGTCCAAGGACGAAGCAATCCTCATCTGAGCCACTTACGGGATTTTCAATACCTATCACTTTAGGACATAAGTCCAAGGACGAGGCAATCCTCATCTGAGCCACTTACAGGATGGTCAATCCCTATCAATTTAGGAAATAAGTCCAAGGACGATGCAATCCTCATCTTTCACGTAGAAAAAATTCTACGGATCACTTTAGGACTAGTGTCTAGGGATGATACAATCCCACTGCAACATCATCAACCTACTCCCCCTTTCGAGGAGGGTCCACAACATCATCAACTTGTTCCCTCTTTTAAGGAGGGTACACATCATCATTGTTCCTCCTTGCGAGGAAAGTATACAATATCATTATTGTTCCTCCTTATGAGGAAAGTCTTTTCAAACTACACCAAGCTTGTTACAAAACTATTCAAAATTTACTTGAGACAAAAGCTTGGTTAATAACTCAGAAAATTGCTCATCGGTACTCACATACTGGAGCTTTATAGCTCCCTTATGTACCATATCCCTTATCTAAAAATAGCGGATTTCTATGTGCTTTGATTTGTCATGGAATATTGTGTTCTGAGTCATCTTTATACAACTCTGGTTGTCACATCGAATCACCATGGTATCCAACTCTAGGTCAAATAGACCTGACATCAACTTTTGAAGCCCTATGGCTTCACAACTAGCATAATAAGTTGCTATATACTCTGCTTCATTTGTGCTGAGAGAAACTCTGGACTGCTTCCTGCTAAACCATGAGATCATGGCAGATCCTAGACAATAACATCCACCTAAGGTGCTCTTCCTGTCTGAGGTACTTCCATCCCAATCTGCATTTGTATAACTATACAATTTTTAGTCATGATCTCCATCATAGTATAGACCAAAGTCTACCGTACCTTTAAGGTACCTCATCACATGCTTTGCAGGTATCGGGTGAACATGTTTAGGTTTAACTAGATACTTACTCAGGGTGTTCACAACAAAGCATATATTTGGCCTGGTATTCATCAGATACATCAAGAAACCAATAATATGTCGGTACTGAGTCATCTCCACTAACTCTGATGATTCATCAGATAAAAACTTCAGGTTGGTATTCATGGCTTTACAATCCAACATATCAAATATTTTTAAGATTTCTATAGCATACTTTCCCTGGTTGAGAAAGATTCCTTCCGGGATGTGCCATACTTCCAGACCTAGAAAATAGTGCATCAATCCAAGGTCTTTCATTTCAAATTCTTTAGCGAGCTTCTCCTTGCTCTCTACAATCTGTTTCTCATTTCCAGTCAGAAATAAGTCATCTACATACAATAATAATATTATAGGTTCATCATTCACAACCTTAAAGTAAAGGTTAGGGTCGACTTTACTTTTGGTAAATCCAAAGCTCGTTAAGAATCTATCTATCCTTCCATACTAATCTCTAGGATCTTGCTTCAGTCCATATAGAGCCTTCTTCAACTTACAGATGTGGCCCCGTTTGTCTTCAACTTCGACGAATCCTCGTGGCTATTCTAAGTACACTTCTTCCTCAATAACACCATTCAGGAAGGTTGTCTTCACATCCATCTAATGTAAAATACACTTCATCATGGATGCAAGTGCCATGATGGTTTTGATGGAAGTGTACCTTGCTATTGGTGCAAATGTCTCTTCATAATCAATTCCCTCTTTCTAAGAGAATCCTCTAGCCACGAAACTTGCCTTATATTCTCAATACTTCCATCAATTACATGCTTTATCTTGTAGATCCACTTGGAATATACCACACTCTTTCCTTCTGGTTTGGGAAATATATCCCAAACATAATTCTTCATTATTGATTGGTATTCTTCCATCATTGCTTCTACCCATTCTTTCTTTTGTACAACATCTTCATAACTGGTAGGTTCTTGATCTACAAGATCACACATCAAAGCTACATAACTGGAGAATGGCTTTGATCTCTTGCTTACTCTTGTGGAGCCTTCTGGAGCTCAATACTTCTATGCTTCTTTTATAATTTCTCTTAACCAAGAGGGTTTTATCTTTCGTGATATATTCATAGTAGGATATTCTTGAGGTTCAAGCATATCATGATCCTTTGATGTTTCATTTTCAGGAGAGGCTACAACTTATACATTTCTGGGAGGCACGTCTTCTTCATATACTTCTTTATGCTGGCACTTTCTGGATCTCTTGAGAGATGCTTATTCATTAAATGTTACATCCCTACTAAATCCATATGATGGAATCTTGAAATGTATATTCTAAAAGATTTGGAGACCTCACAGTATCCAAAAAATATTCCCTTCTTTCCGAAAGGGTCCAACTTGGTTCTCTTTTCTTTTGGAATGTGAACATATACTGGAGAACCAAATATTTTGAGATTGTTTATTTCAGGCTTCTATCCTATGAACATTTCTTTAGGAGTCTTAAATCCAAGGGCACTATGGGATAATCTATTATGTACATAAAATGTTGTTCTTGCTGCTTCAGCCCATAGATGCATAGGAAGATCTTGATCATGTATCATTGTCTTCATTGCTTCCATAATGGTCATATTATTTCTTTTTGCAACACCATTCTGTTGAGGATTGTAGGGAGTGGTCAGTTCCCTCTTGGTTCCAACTTCTTTACAAAAGGCTTCAAACTCTTTTGAAGTATATTCCTCACCATTGTCTATTCTGGGTATCTTGATTCTTCTTTCTGAATGATTCTCTATCAAGGCTTTGAATTCCTTGAATTTTATGAATACTTCATCCTTTGTTTTCAAGAAATATATCCATGTCTTTCTTGAATAGACATCAATAAATGTAACATAATATTAATAACCACTCAAAGATGTGGAGGGAATTGGACCACATACATATGAATTAATTAATTCCAACGTACCTTTAGTATTTGTTTCACTCTTTGGAAATGGATTCTTGATATTCTTTCCTCTCGCACATCCTTTGCAAGTGCCTTCTGATCGATCTTCAAATATGGTAAACCTATTACTACTTTTCTCACATGGGGTATCTCTTTGTCGTTGATGTGAGCAAGCCTCCTATGCCATAGTTCACTTGGGCTAGTGATCTCATGAACAAGGGTTGTTTCCAAATGTCCCTTGAGTTTATATAATCCTCCTTCTTCTTCACCAATGACAACTACATATTCAATTGATTTTCCTTTGGGACACATAAGTACTTTTCCATCTATAAATGAAACCCTATATCCTTTCTTATCTAATGATGAGATAGAAAGTAAGTTCTTCTTAAAACCTGGTACATATAAGACTTCCTTCATCTTCATGGGATTTCCAGAATCAAGCTTATAGATTGCTTCACCAATACCTTTGATAGGATATTTTCATGTCCCAAATTTTTCATTGGGTCACAATGGCCTAGTCACATTTTCCATATTCATGAGAATTTGTCAAATTGATACTAAGGGTCAAATAATTGCCAAGGAGGAAAATTACTAGTTTCGTATGTTGGGGGTGGAAGATTTGGGATTTATAATAAGGGGGACAATGAATGATGGAATAAGGCCCATTTTAGACCCCAAGTTACATTTGGAAGGAAATGTAACTTACATGGGAGAGGAAGAGTCATTTTGGAGCTAGTGAGACACTTGGACTAGATTCCCTAGCTCTATGACAACAATGATGAAGATGCTACGACACCTATGACACAAATCAGATATGAAGGCTGAAATATGAAATATCGGACATGTCAGGTAGAAATAGAGCATCCAAGAGGGTGCTCATGTGATTTGGGGAAGCTCAATGGGTTCCTACTCAAATTGGGGGAAGATAGAAGGCTAGGAAAGGGAGGACACATGGAAAATCTTGAGCACACACCCAAATTTGAATTGGCTTGAGTTTTTGGATGGATTGGTAACCTTTAAGGCTAAGGATTTTTATAAAATACAGGAATCAACCAAGAGAAGAGCTTTTGTTCATTTGTGAATTGTGAGAGCTAGTGGATGACTAGTTTTCTTACCTTAGCCAATTTCGAGGGTGAAAGATTCCCATCCAAGTTGGTGTTTGGAGAGGCCACTCAGGTCTTTCATGGAGATTTAATGGAGTTTTATTTTTAGGTGTAATATACAAGGAAGCTTGTGGTTTCTTCTATTGCATCAGTTTCTCTCAACCATTTCCAGTTTTTATGGCATATTCTTGCTCATGGAGGGATTGCGCTTTGGGTGAGATATTGATCTCTTTAGGGAAGCTTATAATGCCCCATTATTTTATGTTATTATGTGAATGCTCTGTATTTCAAGTTCAGAATACTATCGGGTCTAAATATTGAAATATTTCATGTAAAAATGTTAATCAATGAAGAAATAGTGCCATTTCCCCACTATCTTGTTGTGAACCAATGTAATGTTGGTGTATTCGAATGGATAAGTAAAATACTGATTTTTTATGGATGAATGGATGGTTATTTATGGTTAAAAGTTTCAGAATAATCTCAGGTCTAAATACCCAAAATATTTCACCTATAAATATTAAACAATGAAGAAACAGTGCCATTTCCCCACTACCTTGTTGTGAACCAATATAATCTTGATAGATTCGAATGGATAAGTAAAATATTGACGGTTTATGGATGCATGGACTGTTATTAATAGATTATATGATTTTAATGTTCATTACATAAGCATTTGGGCTTATTTTGTTGAGTTTCATAGCATTTGGAGAAGTTTTCCTATCATTCCCCCCAAGGTTGAAACTAGTCTTTTTGCATCTGATTTAAGGGAGTTATAGTAGACATTAAAAGTTGAATGGTGATACATATGAATTCATATTGATTTAATTTACATTTCCCCTTATTCAATTCATAAATTCGAGTTGTATTGAGTTCATTTGGGAAGCCATTTTCAGTATTCATTGTGGGAGAATTAGAACCCCAAATTACTAGTCAAAACTCTTACCTCAACCAGAATCTTAAAAAAGTTTCAAGAAGCCTTTAGAGGGTAATAAATCATCCCTGAGCATCATATTCAAGTATGAATATCATTCATACACCTTCTCAAAATATTTGGTAGCATTTGGGCCAATTTGGAGATCTAGACATCAAAACTAGTCAAAGGTCGAATTAGGGAAAAAAGTGAAAAATTGGTCATTTAATAAAATTTCAAAAAAGGGACATTACAGATATTGATAGTCATATCCTAATGATATGTTATGAGGAGAGTTATTCTCTTCAAGTTTTGACAGATTTTTCTTTTGTCCTGTCATGTGCTTTGAAGCACCACTATCAATAAGCCATGTATCTTCTACAGGTGTCACAGACCCAGAGAGTGTAGAGAATAATACATACTCTTCTGAATCTTCTTCTTTTGCTTGTTTTCTTTAAGGTACTTCTTCTTCTTCATCATATTCATATTCAACTATATGTGCATGATTTCTTTTGTTCTTCTTTCTTCAATGGACACTCTTTAGCAATGTGTCATATCTTGTGACAATTATAACATTGAAAGTTGAAGTAGTCTTTCCTCTGATTGTTTCCTCTTGTCCTTTGGAACCTATTGGGAGGTTGGAAATACTTGTGGCTTTCCTTCTTGAAGTTATATTGACTTCTTCCTCTTTGAGTATGGGTGAATAGGGATTGATCATCTTCTTTAAGTAGAGCTTCTCTATTGGATACTCTAGCCTCCTCTTGGATGCAATATTCCCATACAATGTCAAACTTCATGCTTTCCTTTCTAGAACACATAGTCTGTATGAATGAATCCCAAGGTCTAGTGAGACCATTGAGAGCATTCATAACTAGTTCATCTTCATCAAGGGAGTCTTCAATGGCTTCTAGTTTCTCCTTAAACTGAGAGACCCTTGTGAAGTAGTCTTAAATGGATTCTCCTTGGCTCATCTTGGTACGCTTAAATTGAGCTCTCAAATTCATCTTTCGATTGATGTTCATTCCTTCATACATTGAACATTTTGGATAGGGAATCATACATCTCATTCGGGGTCTCTTTGGATGACACTTGAGGAATCAAGTGATCTTTGATAGAATCAACAATGATCCTCATTTCCCTAATTAAGTCCTTCTTGTGTTTCTCCTTAGCTTCATCCTCTTCAGGTTCTGCAACTTCTCCTTTGATGTATTTTTCAAGATCATTCTCTCTAAGAATGAAACCAATCCTATATTTCCATGCTCGAAAATTCTCTATGCCTTCTAGCTTGTCCTCAAGCTTAGTGCTTGGGGCCATCTTATCCAGAAGGTCACTAAAAAATGAAAATTCTCAAAATTCAAGACTAACATTACCAGGAGATGTGCTTGGCTAAGGCGAGTTGATTGGTACACTTGGTTTCTGGAGACTCCAAATCTTCACCTCTCAAAACTGACTTGCGAGATTCTAATCTGCAATTTTCTGGTCCAAATCCAAACTAGGGTTTGAATTTCTCAGAGATCTACCCTCTCAAAATTTTTGATCCAGGGCTCAATATATGCACTCTAGGGAGGCACAACTTTCTATGCAATCATATCTTCAAAATTACAACTTTGACAAAAATACTAATTTCTTATAGGAGGGAGAGGAGGGAGAGTTTCACCTTATGAAAGCTATTCTATTCATGCTAGCTCTGATACCATGTTAACATTCCATATGCTTAGCTAGATATCATTAGTATTCAATTCAATTTCACAACAATAACATATGCAAGATCACTGAAAGAAACACAATCACAAGATGGACACATATTTATCCTCGGAAACCCTCAAGGGGAAGAAAACCCATCAAAACTTCCTCTATATAGATGTATCAAAAGTACAAAGATAAAAACTCAAATAGGTGCTCATTATCCTTGCCTCTCTCTCTCTCTCTCTCTCTCTCTCTCTCTCTCTCTCTCTCTCCTATGCGCTATACACAAGTGTGTGTGTGTGTGTGCTCAAATGAGAAACACATCTCCTCTATTTATACTCTTTCTTCCACTTGAACTTTTCCCTAACAGGTCGGCCCCAACAAACTTACTGGGACTACTTCACCTAGGAAGACACAAAACAATATAATATTAGATTATGGAGTGTTCTATTGACACGACTTACAATGAAGGTTTTACCTCATGACTTTATGACGACCAAATACAATAGTAACATATCGACAAAGGAATAAAACATCTCTGATAGGTTACACCAATAAAATACATTTAGAATGTTCTTCGAAGTTACAATATTTCAACAAATGACATGTTTCTGATATGAAACAATATGAATGTCATCAAGGAGGTGAAATCACAACTATTATCCAAATATGACATGAATTTTCTAGGTGCTACTAACTTCATACAGGGCATGGAGATGAAAGAAATTGTGCAAACATGAAACTATGGTTGAATTAGAGAAAATGCATTGACATGATATTGTAGAGGTTTAATATGTAGGATTATAGACTGGCCAATATCCCTATTCCTATAGGTGTAAAGTTATCACCATATTAGTGTCCCAAGACATAGGAAGAGGAAGAAGATATGCCATGAAATCCCTATGCTAGTGTTGTTGGTAGTTTGATGTATGCAATGGTATGTGATAGACCAACATTTCCTATGCATTAGGATTTTTGAGCATATATATGTCAAAATAAGGGATGTAACACGAGCCAATTGTAAAGAGGGGATTCAGGTATTTGTGTGGAACCACATATTATGCAACCTGCTACTAAGGAAGGACTATAGTCGCTGGAATGATAGACGGACAAGGTTTTGTTGGCGCTAACTAGGTTATAGATCTTAATCATAGAAGATCTACAAGTGTTTATGTGTTTAGCCTATTTCAAGGAGCTATCAGTTCAATTAGCAAGAGAGGGGTTGTAGTTGCACGTTCAACTACAAAAGCTACACACATGGAAACCACCCATGTAAGTAAAGAATTTGTATGGTTGTAGAGAGCAATCTTTTAGGCAAAGAATCCTGCTTATCATGCTAAAACAAAGCATATTGATTTGTAGCACCACTTTGTGAGAGATATGGTTGAAGACAATAAGTTCTTGATGGAGAAGGTTGACGCTTTAAAGAATGTCATGGACTCATTAACAAAGTTTGTTTGTACTGAAAAGTTATTTTGGTGTAGAGAATATATGGGCATTGTTGCCCTGAACTTATAACTAATTTTTTAAAACATCTAAACATATCACAACATATAACAATATATTTTAAGTTGGTACACCATTTATATTTATGCACATATTTTTCTCATCTATGTTTCAAACCTCAGTTGGATCCATCCTCGAGATGCAACGAGATGAAACTTAAATACCAATCTTTTTTTAAACAGAAACCAGAGAAAATTTTATAATTATAAAAAAGGCTGAGCACATCCATCCTTACATAGTCTGAATCCAAAATTTTGTGTTGCTGTAGAAGGGAAAACATAGGTTTTTAAGCTATAAACAGAAATGAGAATGATTCTAGACTTCTTGTTGAAACAAGTTATGCCCATGGAAGGGTAACGTCTAACAAATTGATTGTTCAACAATACACAAAAATACATTCATAACCGGGAGATGGTTCAACAATACCCAAAAATACATATATAGCCGAGAGAGAAAGACCTATCACTTTTGTGCTTCCTGCCCATGGGTTGGCTTGCCAACCGAGGGATATTCCATATGACAATCTCCATCATCTGGTGAGTCCTGGTAGTAACTTCCTCGAGTCATGCTATTTAGGTTATGAACATCCTCCTTGAGATAGTCAACTTTCCCCATAATCTCGTGCAGGTCCTTGGTGTTGTCTTCGATTCTTGAAGCATGGCAATTGATCTAGTTTGAAATGTATTTAGCTTCATCTATAAAATTCCTGATATTGTTGACGTTGGTGCCGAGCATATTAAAGATCCATCTCATTCCGTTGTGCAAGTCTACGAGCGAGGACTTGATTTCTTGGATGTACTTGGAAGTAGCCATAATTTCCTACTCCTGTATATCCAAATGAGGCCACTGAGGAAAATTAGAATTGCAAGGAGAAATTATACCTGATATGAGCGAGGCCTGGGTGAGGGTAGGTTGATTCTATAATAACCACGATGAAATAGACACCTCTTCAATGATCTGATGAAACACTTAACTATTAGCCTACGATCCGAATAAACCAGCAAAGAGGGTAATGACATCTTCTTCCGGAGGGACGAGGAGGAGAGGGAACTTATCCATGTCGAAAGAGAACATAAGGGAATTCATTATGGTAAATCCTGCAAAGCGTGCGAGGAATTCTCTATGAATTTTGTTGTATAGGAGGATGAGACGCTTCTTTAAAGCCTTCACATGACCGAAAGCGCCACCTTTCAGATCCTGTCGCATCAGAGGACACGTGCCCAAGTATTTTGGGAGGATGATGAGGGGGGTGGAGTGATGAAACCCCCTATGAGAATGAAGGTTAAGGAACATGCTTGTGGAGGATTTGGTCTCTAATTGAGACTATTCCCATATTATTCTCGACCCCTTGATTTGTCATTTTATCCGCTAGACTATTGTTCTTCCTTAGGATGCAGAAATAGGTGACATGGAGATTAGAGCTCATTCTACTATTGTGCTTATACAACCGTTTATAGTTAGTTGCACCTGAGTTGTAGCCATTCCTTATTTTTTGAATGATCTGTTTAGACTCTCAAAATACGATGATCTTGCTAATACTTTATTTTTTGACAAGTTCAATTCCTAGGAAAAGGGCGAGCCATTCGGCTTCATTGTTGGTTTTTCGACCAATCCCCCAAGCATACGAAGCCACTGCATTTCCTTTGGGATCAAAGATAATCCCACCCGCACCTGCCTCCCCAACTTAAATACCAATCTTAGTAGTTGTTATTTTTGGGAAAAATTAAAAGGGACTTTTTTTATCACTTAAGTCTTTATCATTTAAAATTTGAAAAATACAAATACTTAAATGTGATGAGAAGACCTAGTTTTTAGACAAGGTAGTGGTAGCTGAAAAGCACTAATAATTAATGTGATGGGAACACCTAATTTTTAGACGTGGTAGTGGTTGCAACCAACTTTTTAATCTTGTTCAACATGACCTTTATTTTTCAGTATCACAATGATCAATTTAAAGTACTCAAAGTATGTTGAACAAGTGCTTCATGGCAGCGATACTTGTCGTGGTTGGATGAAGTTGGTAGGTTGCAATTATTATATTTATCCATTATTTTCTTTTTTTAGGTGATCCCTTTGCTTTATTAGTGATGGATAGGTGCCTAAGCTGCGCGTTTAGTTCATGTTTGGCACCCATCCGAGGAACGATAGATGGATAGGTGCCTAAGCTATGCGTGTAGTTCATGTTGGTACTCGCCCGCGTAACTATCCTTTCTGGATCTTTTTATTAACGCTGAAGTATGAAAGCATTGGATGGAAACAAAACATAGAATGAGAGTGAGTGCCCTACCTCCTGGAATGGCTCCGCAATATAATGCAAATTGCGACCCACCTAACATGCATATTGCAAATCTCATGCCCTAAATGTTAAAAATAATTAATATTTTCAAAGTTGAAAACACTCAACTCTCTTTATCTTTTATAAAAATAAAGTCCCAAGTTCCTTATTCGATGAAGTACAATTAAAATAATTATAATAATAGATCATTCGAATGCTTTATTTGACTGGTTTATATGGTTTTCAATTCAAAACTTCTTTCCCTCAATATTTTTCCATTTCTTCTACTGGTTACAACTAGAATCCTCCATGGATTTTTAAAATCAATTTTTCTATTTAAAGTTGTTCGTAACAGATTTACTTTGCTCATCATGTTCTATTTTTTGTAACTATGAGCATCTAAACATTCTTAATAGGTACAGACAATTACTTTACGATTCACTATTTGTAATTTTTTATTAAATATTTTTATTTGATATAAAAAGTTATTTTTGAAATCTAGATATTTGAACACCACATCAATCGGACTTGCACAATCGTGGAATGTTTACACTTGTTCTATCAGATGTGCATAGCCTAAACTTTTGAGGATTTCACCTTTTCGCGAGAACATTTTATGGTATGATTTGGAAGAAATATGGAAAAAAATTTAAGATCTCAAATGAGAGCTAGCTACTGTAGGCAAGTGTGACTGAAGCTATAGTATCTCTAGCTACCAGATTCCCAAAGAGGCGATCCTAGAGTCGATCCCAAGAGTAAATACCTGGTGTTTATGCACTCGATGTTAGAACTAAAAAAAACCTCAATACGCTATGTGCTTGTACTATAGACGGTATTTAATTTTAAAAAAAGTAAGTATATAACTGAGCATAACTACGTATATAACACAACATGTCTAAGTGCCATGTGCCATATAGTTTTTTGTCTGCTACGCTCTTAAACACACGAATACAATGTTATATTGCATTAAATATACAAATGGCAGGCATGCATATAACATAGACCATTGAGGCACATCACTAGGTATAGACCTGCACGGAGGCAATAACCCACTAAGCAGGCAAAAGGGTGGTGTCTTGTTTAGTGGCATCTTTGATTATTGAGAATGAATCTACAACAAGAAGAAGACCAAAAGTCAGAACCTGCAATTTAGGAACCAGAACACCACGAACATAAAGTTAGAATTAATAGCTTCAAATGGGATAAAGCAAGAAGGAAATCATCATTCTGTCCATTCTCAAGTTCTGATAAAATATGAATTTTACTAAACCATGATGTCTGAGCGTTGGTATTTTGTCAAGCTGCCCATTAAAATCAACATGAAAAGTCATTAGAGGAAATTTCAACTCAAAATGGGCCTCCTAAGAAAAATAATAAAATAATATTTATTAATTTTGGAGGAAGAAAAGAAAAAAATTATTTTGTTTGTTCGTATTTTTGACATATCTTCTTGTGATTTTACTCAAATTTCGATAGGAAGAGCTAGTTGGATGCAAAATTAAATTCCGCATCCAATGAGTACCCACTTGACATACTTTTGACGGACCTTGCTACCCCAAAAACAAGAAATACCGGAAGAAAAAAAATGTGATGATGTCATCATCACATTTTTTCAGGTATTTCTTGTTTTTGGGGTAGCGGGGTCCATCAAAAGTATGTCGTGTGGGTACTCGTTGGATGCGGAATTTAATTTCGCATCTAGGGAGCTCTCTCGATTGAAATTTGAGTAAAAACACAGGGAGATATGTCGAAAATACAAACAAAAAAGTAGTTTTTTCATGATACCTATCCCCAAATTTATATTAAAAAATTGTTTAAGACCTATACGGTATTACAAATTTAAAGCAATTTCATTGGCTAACACATGATGACATGGAATTTGAATTATGGTTAAAAGGCCGATTTTGAGTCGAAATTTTCTCTAATGCCTTGCACTTTTGTAAATTATCTTCAATGTCTTCAACTCATGTAATCATCTCAAGAAGACAACCAATTACTTGTTTCTTAAGCATCCAGGAAACCCTGGCTATCCAACCAGTTGCTTCCGAATTGTTGTTTCATGATTGCAAGAAATAATGTATGCTATATTTGGGCATTGTTTGGTGGAGTCCAAGCCAAGAAGCCACACTTTGATAGCTACTGTCATCTCTAAATATAAATACTTTGCCCGATTTAGCTACCATACTAGGTACTGGAGAACTCAAGTCGGAAGAAAAGGATCTATAGATACTGTGGGAGTCTCTATAGGAAATTTTGTGCGAGATTTTGAATAATTTGCATAGTCCATTCATTTGGATTACATTGGAGAAATACATAGGCTACTTTGAGGCTCAATTTGTGCACCCATAAAATGGAAAGCCTTCGTTCAATGATTGGTTGTTGAGGTTGTTAATGAAGAAAGAAAAACAAAGTAAGTTAAATGACAGGCAAGAGAAGAAGCTCTATATTTGAATAGTTTTTTTGTTGGGTATTTTTTGTATTGTATTAGGTGTTGACTGATTGGATGCAAATGGTTTGATAATTTATTTCACGGAATCAAATATGCTTCAAAGTAAATAACTGACATTACCATAGAAGCTGTGACAGGAAGGGAATTCAAACATTCTACAAAGCTATATAACGAAAAGGGATGATGCAAAGAGTATGATGGATCAATAAGGTAAGTAACTGCTTGCTATAATGATTCCTACTGTATGATTTCCAGTTCTATTGTTTGAAATATTAGAAATATAATATCTATGGGATGATTGATTGAGACAGGGAGCTGATTGATGCCTGTTAGCAAGGAGCTGATTGTATATTTACATGAGTATTTGTAGAGGTGGATTGTTGCACAATTTTAGTTCAAACTGGTTTGGGAAGGCCAAGGACAGGAGGGTTCTGTTGAATACAATTTTTACTCCTCCGCAGGACAAAGGTATTTGGTTCTTTGTTTTGCAACTATTTCAATATTTTCATCTTATCGAGAAGCAATTGACGTCTGTTTGAAGATGGCCTTACTACAACATTGCTATCAAAATTCAACATTGGTATCAGAATTGAAAATATGAAATCTATGTAGACATAGATGTTATAATTAAAAAAACCTGGAGGTGAACCTATTGTTGCAGGTTGCATGAGGAAATGTGGGCTCTATAGCATGGACGATTGACTGTCAAGTAGTTGAAGCATGGAGCGAGTAGTTTGAACCAGCACAACCCGTTCTTCATCGTTTAGTTTGGATCCAACTTTTAGACATGGATTTCATAGAGCTATGAAGACGTCACACAGGAGGTGCATTTGAGACAATGAAGGACGGTGCATTGGAGGTCACACAGGTGGTGCATTGGAGGTAGGGAGGGAAATGCATTGGATGCAAAGACTTGATAAAAACGATACTATGAATTAAATGTTAATTCAATGCTCCATCGTTGGCTCGACAATAAGATTTCGAATTGAAAAGCCAATGGCATGCAAGAAAAATGACTTAAAACAAATGAAAAAAAATAAAATTAGTTCGAATATGTAAAACTTTAGACAAATTGAGATAATTTTTTGATCAACTTATCAACTAATAAAGATTGACTGAAAATCAATTACAATTGTGCACTACCTCACAACGAGTACTATAAAAGATGCTATTGTTAACTCTATGACCATACGTTTAAAAGTAAATTAAACCAATATATATATCTCCATTCATATAAATTTAGAGTACTCAAAACATGTTGAATAAAGGAGATGCCATTGTTGACTCTATGACAATACTTTTAAAAAGTAAACTCAATGGTCGGTGAAGAACATAACCTCCTTATCAATGGAAATAAAATTGTATATCTTTTGATTTCAAGGTTGATGAATCTCTAATGATTCATTGGAATATGGTATTCTAACCCCAACACGTGAATGGGTAGACAAAATCAGGTAGAATGAACTTGTAATGGTAATTAGATATTTTATATAAAGGACGACATCGTGATAAATGGAAAACAAACCTTTTTGTATTCTTAGTCTCATACAAACCACTTGCATGGCATATGATAAAGATGTTTTGTATTTTTGTACAATCAAGTTTTACCAACCCCTTATATGAGATAAAGATGTTTATTTATTTATTTTTATTTTTTTCCACCTTTTGATTTTTACCTAGTTATCATAGTGAATAAGTTATCTATGGAAGTAGGTCAACCATATAATTTTAAAGGAAGAAGGCAATGCACTTGACATGTAGAATTTGTAACTTCTAACTTCTGTTATATGCCATATCAAAGGATATATGGATAATTCTATCTTTTATTATAATGTATGAAGTGAATAATTTTTATCCTACCATCGTAGTAAACAAGTTATCTATGGAAATACACCAACTATATAATTGTAAGAGCAGGAGGAAGGTAATGCACTTCACATACTTTGGAATTTGTCACTTTTGTTATATGACATATCAAAGGGCATATGAAAAATTCTATCTTTTAATATAATGCAAGAAGTAAATAATGCATGAAGTAAATAAGAAAAAAATAATAATTTTATGATGTAAACTTCATTAAAATATTGCTTAACCTAGTTGTGTATGGATGCAATTTCAATCCTATTATACATTTAATTGATTTGGTTGTTGAAATCTAGAAGTATTGGTTGGACATAGGACGAAGATAAATATGCATATTCAAGATTGAACCATATTATATATTTAATTGATTTCTTTGTTAAGATGTAGAAACATTTGTTGGACATAGGATAGAGATACATGTTCATATTCAAGATATCTTAAGAAAAAACAATGCAAGGCATAAGAATCACATAAACATAGGGTGATTTTGTTAAGTGTATTTGAATAAGAGGCATTATCACAAGAGAACTTATAACAAGTTGAACGTAAAGAAGATTAGACCTTGCAAGGTAAATAGGAAGTTTGGTATAATGCATATGAAATAGAGTTGATAGACTTAGTTGGATGTATCATCAATATTTAATGTGAAAGACCTTTATGATTTTGGAAGTTACGGGTTATATGAAGCTGGGGAGATTGGGGATGTCTAATAAGATTGGATGGATCAAATGTCAAAGGAGGAGCATCCAAAAATTGTGAGGATATTGAGCATGTTAAACTAGATTTAATGGATCAAATGTCAAAGGAGAAGCAACCAAAAATTGAGAAGGCATTGGAAGAGAAATTATTGTAAATGCAAGGTGTGGAGTATAAGTGGTAGTTCGTGTAGTGGATGAGTAAATTAGATGACAAAATAATATGAATTCTAGATTATGACTATTAGAGACTTTATAAAGGGAAATCTATGGCAAAGCAATTGAGTGATGATGTATGTGTATTGGTACATACCTATTTTTGTAACAAGAGTTTGATGTAGGGACATCTAGTTTGTTACTCATACACAACAACATAGAGAGAAGCTTCCGAGTCTAGCATACAAAATGTGCAACATGAATGGAGGTGCAAGGAAAATGTTTCTGGATAGAAAATAATATATGGATAAAAAGTGTGTGCATGGTGGAAGAAAAACATCACCCATGTAGGTGTTAATGAAGAGTTAGGCACATGAAGCCAAAACCATAAGGAAGTGGCAAGTAACTTGATCCAAGAAGATGAGAATACGAACCATTGTGGTTGGTGGTTGAGATCATTTGAATCCCAAAGGTCAAGAAGGTGAAGGATAAAGAAGTGTAGTGAGAAGAGGATCACGTTGACTTTGCTAAGGAGAGAGTTAGTTCCCAAGTAGTTAATGCTTAAGAAAAGGAGTACAAAATAATTACAATTTGGTTTCAAGATAGAGAAAGAAGATTGGGTTTACTAAAAGAGAATATTGACACATAAAATGGATTAGACGCAAGAGAAAGACTACCTACACATTATATTGTAAATGACTGAGAATACCTAAATATTGTATTGTAAATGGTTGAGAATATAAGAATGAGAAAAGAGAGGTGTGACTTGTAGTTTTGCTGATTTATCTCGACCATGGGTTTTCACTGTAAATTTTTGTGTATTGTGTATGCTATTGTTTAATCTCTATTTTTCTTAAAAAATGTATTAATTGTTTCCCTTCACATGTTAAAACTTACAAAATTTAACCACTATTGAATCTATTTGTATCTATTGGACATAAATATTGGAGTCGAAGTTAATAAAACTATCACTCCTAGGACATATCATTTCGAGGATGCCATATAAGATGCAAGTGCCTTTAAATTTATATCTACTTTTTAAAAACATCTAAACATATCACAATAGATGATAATATTTTTGTATTGATACAACTAATAGTATATGTATACATATTTTATTAATTTATGTTTCATATTTCAACTAAATCAATCTATGAAATTAAAATACCAATCTTAATAGTTATTCTTTTCAGAAAAAAGTCGAAAAAAATATAAGAAAATTTTGTCATAAAAACACCTAGGTTTTAAACAAGGTAATGGTGGCATCCAACTTATCATTGTTGTTCAATATGATTTTTCTTTCCCACTTTCATAAATATAATATTTCTTTCTAATATCACAATAATGTTATCGTTATAAATAGTAATAATAATAATTTACATATACCTATAATCTTAACACAAAACATGTTTAATAAAGGAAATGCCATTGTTGACTCTATGACATTAGAGTATAAAAGGAAACTAAATGGCCGGTGGAGGACATGACCAACTCGAATATGAGCTCCTTATCAATGGCAATCAAAAGTGTATATCTTTTGATTTGAAGGTTGACGTTGTATCTTAATTATTCATTCGAAATTTCCTATTCTAACCTCAACACGTGAATGGGTATAATCTAACCTCATAAAGGACGACATCATGATAAATGGCAAACACACCTTTTTACTTCTTAGTGTAATACCAACCACTGCCATGGTATCTTATACATGATAAAGATGGTTTTGTATTTTTGCACCTAAAGGTTCTTACCTAACCATCATAGTAAACAAGTTACTTATGGAAGTACTTCAACTATATATAACTATAAAAGGAGGAAGGCAATGCACTTCATATAAAGGTTGAAATTTGTAATTTTTGTTATTCGCCATATCAAAAGATATCTCAATATTTATATCTTTTATTATAATATAAAAAGTAAATAAAAAAAAAACATGGTTTGATTTTAGGATGTAAGATTAATAAGAATATAGTATATATTTAATTGATTTGTTTGTTGAAACATTGGATATAGGATATAGATACATGTGTATATTTAAAATAGTTTGAGAGAGAGAGTGTGTGTGATCCAAAGCATAAGAAGCACATAAACTGGACATTAATGGGATTCTGAGAGGGTTATTTGTTAATTGTATAATTTCAGCAAGAAGCATTATCACAAGAGAACTTATAACAAGTTGATGTAAAGAAGATTAGACCTTACAAGGTAAAGAGGAAGTTTGGTATAGTGAATATGAAATAGAGTTGCCAAACATAGTTGGATGTATCATCGATATTTAATGTGAAGGACCTTTATGATTTTGAAAGATATGAGTTATATGGAGATGGCGTATTGAGGATGTCTAACTATATTGGATGGATCAAATGTCAAAGGAGAAGCAGCAAAAAAATGTGAGGATATTAAGGATGTTAAACTAGATTGGATGGATGAAATGCCAAAGGAGAAGCAACAAAAAATTAAGAAGACATTGGAAGAGAAAGTATTATAGATGCAAGGTGTGGAGTATAAATGGTAGATGGTGGAGTGGGGGGAAGAAACTAAGTGATGAAAGAATGTGAATCCTAGATGATGACTATTAGAGACTTTATAAAGGGAAATCTATGATAAATCAATTAAGTGATGATGTGCATGTGTGTGTGTGTACATACATCATGGGAATTTTTATAGTTGATTTTACCACACTTGGTATATCATGTTTTTATGGCCTATCCATGTCTCTATGCAGACTCTTTTGACCGCCTTTGATCAGTATAACTTTGATGCTCCAAAGAATCCCCTTAAAAAGTCATTTTTATGGGTATACGCGAGTCAACAACTTACAAACTGCGTGTACATGCATCTTGATCCACTATGACCCGCGTACATCGGGAAATGTGCTCAAAACAAAAATATTTGGAGTTTTCCCTCATCAAGTAACAAACAACTTGACTCTTGGCCTTCCATATGCCTAGAAACGACTCGACCCTTCACTTCTCATTGAGGGGCTATATATTGAGCTATTTGGAAGCATTGAAGGGATGAGAACTTGTGAGAGCAAAGAGACTATAGTGTATTTGTGCCCCATTCTTGCATACTCTAGTCAACATCCCTTTATCCTTGGAGCAACCATTAGTGATCTTTCCCAAGCTTGCCTTTGTCTTGTGAGGTTTCCTTGATATGGAGGATTGAAGTGGTGGAGGCCCAGGTAGGTGACTCGATTTCTCGATTTCGACGAGGTGCCAACAAAGGTTATCATTTGTATCTCTGTTTACATTTAATAGAAATGTCCATTTCTCGTTCATTATATGTGTAACTATGAATATTTTTATCCATGGATGTAGTTGCTTTGATTATATATTGGATTTGTATATGCTAGAGTAGGTTCTAACACTTAATATCTATCATGCTTGTATGTTTTGTTGTTGTTGAGAATGAAATGTAGGTGCAAGTGTGATTGAAAGCTCAACGAGGATCTTCTACAAACGTCCGGAATAAGGTACGATTATCATCTCTTAGTGTTAGACTTGTTTATCTCTTTAGCATAATGGAAGTGGATTGATTTTTGGTGTCATACTGTCTATTGTGGTCCACCCCAAAACATAGGAATTTTTCTCCGTAACAGGCATCATATGCAATATATACAAAACATGCCATTTATGGGGGTACATCAAAGAATCGCCTACCATAGGTTGCATCAAAGCATATACAAAATGGGTCTCCTTGCGCCATACAACAACAAATATCTCATAATCTCTGCATATCATGGCATACTACTGACTAATGGAGTAGGATATCCCCAGATAACCAAGGGGGAAACAAACTCTATAGCTGATGCCATTGGCATTGGTGTTGGTCCTAGTCTCGATGTTGGTTCTAGGGCAGGTGGTGGTGGTGCTAATCCTCCCATTTTCTCCTGAGTCACATGCCCTACAACAATAACCTAGAACATAAACATGCACCAACTAGGTTCAAAGGATGTTGGAAACCACATGAAGATCTCCATGCACTCCTCCTCGACATTGCCAAAGTGTCGCTCATTGACACTTGCTACCAAGGTGGCCAATTGTTCCTCTAAATAAGCTAGCCCAATGACCACCTCATCACCAACTGGAACAACACCACCTACCAGACCTAGTCAACCTTCTGCCCTACCCTCTCTAGTGGGAACCTCAACCTCTCAGTAATGTCGTCGATGAGGCCTTGATGGAGGAGGCATGCCAGTTTCTCTAGGTATCCCCATTGACTGGAAGGTCCAACATCTGCATCAAGCATAACCCCAAGTCAGTAGCTGATATATACATAACCATAAAGCATGCATATGTAAAAATGGACACACCATGTATATAAATTAAAAATATTATACTCACATTAGTCGTTCCACCCTTGGACCGACACATGCAGATAGGGATCCTCATGGTAATCCATGACGCTCCATACAATCTATTCAATGACATCAATTGAATGCCTCCACACCTTTATATCGTGGATAGTGAAAATGTGTCCCACCTCTTCACCGCTAACTTTAGACATCAGTGATCACCTAACCCCATAATTCCATCTAAGTTCTATTGGTGGCCTAGGAGGTACTACCACTCGGGATTGAAGTGTCAGGATCCACTTAAAGAAACATGAGCATAGTATGATCCTATAAGTGAAAATATCATTTCCCATCAACATGACCTTGGACATCAAGGAGTGCATGATGTGCAACAACATATGTGCCTAAGAAAAGTGGGTACCACCCATCATTTGTTCCACTAGAATAAGTTGACCTCGAAAAATATTGTGATGGATCGATACCCCCAAAATCTTAACCACAACAACTTCCACCACCATAACATCTAGATATTATATAAACTTGATCCATATTTGGATACAAATTTTGTCATCTTGTAGTCCACCACAATACTGATCCACCAGTTGATAAATGGTATGTCAACCAGCTAATGCACCATGGAGAGATCAGTAAAACAATAAATGTTCCATCCATCCAAGGTTAACTCCTCCTCACCATCGATGCATTACTCTCATTGGGCATCCCATATAGCCAATATATTCCTCACAATATGCTCACTTGACCTCATGTAGGGGAATAAAAAGAACTTGAGCAACCCTGCATCTCATAGGGTATGCTTAGCAAAAACATGGACTTAGAATTGATCTATTAGAGCATCATGGTGGAAATTATGCCACTTAATAAAATCCATAGTCATGGATAAGGTATCTTGAAACCACAAAAAACTAAACAAATTTTCAATCCTTGACATCAATAACACCAAAAATAAGAGGACAAAATAACACAACTTTACCAGTAAAAATCGCACAAGTTAGCACAGATCTATCCCCTCTAACACAAGTGCAATTATAATGAGAGAGACACATTACTCTTCGGCACAACTATGTGAATTTCCATCCAATAGTCATGTAGGATAGTTACATGGGAGATTCCCTACATGACAATGCAATTGTGCGATTTTCCATCAAGCAATTGCGCAAAGCAATACCATATTTTACTAGTATCAATATCTCTAGAGTGAGCTTAATGACGAGTATTCTTTTTATGGTACCACGTCTAGAGTAAGTGAATAGGAAATAGAGAAACCATTGAAAAAAACTCTCAATGGATTTTTTTCTTGCTTCATGTCGGGGGGGAAGCACTCCAGAGGAAGCATCAGGGAGTAGTGGACAAGGTCAAGGGAGCCTATTAGTTATTAATTTTTTTTATGAAAATTTGTGCTATTTTTCTCCATCTATGACTTTCCATTTTCTCTCTATGATTCAAACTTCAATTCTAATCATATTTTTATGGATTTATATGGTAATAGTCGATTATTGAGGAGAAAATTGAATAAATCAACAATTTAATCTCCCCCCATAAATTTTTTCTATGAATTGCACTCATCATTCATTTGCGTGATTGAATGAATCATCTCATGTGTGAGGCATAATTGTCAATGAAATCCCCATTCCAATCAACACAACTAC
The DNA here is from genome assembly GCA_001517045.1 of Pseudotsuga menziesii. Taxonomy (NCBI): domain Eukaryota; kingdom Viridiplantae; phylum Streptophyta; class Pinopsida; order Pinales; family Pinaceae; genus Pseudotsuga; species Pseudotsuga menziesii. Next base: position 190,784 of record LPNX010718294.1, read on the forward strand.
TCCCTTGATACCAAAATTGGAGACCAAAAGCCCTTGCGGCTAGTCGTGCGGGTCATTTATCTATCTAGGCTAAAAATCAATATTCTAGAAATGATTGTAACAATATGAATGTTGACTTAGAACTCATAGAACTAAAACCCACCAATTGAATCTCCCAAAAACTATGAAAACATATCTAGGGCATGCAAGACACAAATGATACCAATGATTTCAAAAAATGGTCTTCACCCCTATTTATAGGTAATTTTCCCAATGTTCAAAAGAACCATTCAGGAAAACCCTAGCTCTATTTCATGAACCATTAGCACCACCATGATCAACATCATGATATCTTCAACATGGTATCATCTCTTTTGTTTCTCTCGAGATTTCATTCAACACCTATTTTTCAACCATATTTTCAAGTACACTTTGTTTCTTGTCAATTCTTTATGCATGCTAAAATTTATTTTCATGATCATTATTATGATTGGGTATCGGAATCACATGTGTAGAATTTGCACCAGGAAGCAGTTTCCCCATCATCCAAAATGGTGCAAAGGCCCCACTCATAGTTATATCATCTCGACTTTTTATATAGGAAGTGTACTCCCTTTGTTTACATTGGACTTATTTAGTGATATCACTGATATCCATAAGGCCCCACTCCTATATAAGGAAAGGAATGATTAGGAGATAACATGATCCCCCATGGGTGTGCATACCATTACAAACAATCACACTTTGGAACCCATGATCTTGAACCATACCAAGTCCAGGGAATATGATAAATCACCATGTTTTCCAAGTTGAAACCACATTTCATCACCTTGCATTTAGATGATCACACCCCACATATTCCTTGGAACATAATTAAGAGCATGATTCACATATAACCTTTCATCCCCTAAATCAACAATACCATCTAAGTCTCCCTTTGTATCATCGATCTCCAAAAATACCATAAAGGGGCCCCACCCTCTGAGTACAAAAATATCTTTCATTAATTCCCACAAGAATGCTTTGCATGCCATTTATTCATTGGGAACTCATCTTATTGGATATATAAAACAACAACATTATTTTTTTATAAATTGGTCCCCCGGCTCACTCAAAGCCATGGGAACCTTATCACATTATTATTTTTGGAAGCACCACCTAGTCTCCCTTGATTGATGTACTTGAGTCGATATAACCCCAACAATTTTAGTGTTGTGATCTAGATGCCTTAAACCATTAGTGTTACATCCATAATAAAAAATTCATTTGTAGTCTATTCCCTTCCATTGCACCCTATGTCATCACTTGAAGAATGCTTCCACAATCCACTAACCCAATTTACATTGATCAAGGAAAGTCGCCAGCCCCACACTTATCAACCAATCTTGTGTTAGTTCTAATAATGTCTCAGTTGGTTACATAATGATATTTTTTCTCATGATAAGACCCTTGTATTACCACTTGATTTTTCTCTCACAAATTTCATACCATTATTAGACACTAGGTTCAACGTTCCCTGTGAGTTTCAGGACATGGACTAATCTCCTCCTGAGATCCTAACTCTCGTGATTGTGGCAGGTATTAACACCTGCAGGTTTTGGTCTAATGGAAACCATGAGTCCAACAAGTGGTATCAGAGCAACAGGTCAAGGGTTCGAAACTCACCTGAATCGCATTGGGGGGGAGATATTGTTGGAAACTGGGTTCAGCGCTCCCCATGAGTTTTGTGACATGGACTAATCACCTCCTAAGATCCTAACTTTGGCAATTGTGGCAGAGATTAAAACCTACGGGTTTTGGTCTAACCACAATCGTGAGTCTAGCAACCATATCATTTTGAGAGTTAAAGTAGTTATGATTATACCTTTGGGTTCCTTTTCATCAAAATAATGGATCACCTTGAAATGAATGGGGGGTTTTATCAGTGCTCCCTATCTCAATGGTCTCCCCTATGCTTACTGCTAGAAACTCTATTGCATTAGGGGGAGTCATACATTCTAATGATAGTAGTGTTAAAATTTATGATTAAAGGCAATCACTCGTCTAAGATAAGGATGTTGACCACTTGATAATTTCATCATTATTCATGAGCATAGGGATTCCTGAGCATAAGGATTCTTGTCTCATTTATATAAATCACCATTCATTCTTTGTTACCATTTCCTTTGTTTGATTCAATGGTCATCACCAACAATGTCCCCCATGGGCAGGATCTTTAACCACAACACTCAATAACTTACCATCCATAATATGAGAGAAATAAATGACGATTCCTTTTGGCCATACATTACCTTCCAAACCTCATACATGAGGGGGCATATTTTAACACCTAAATCTCACACACACATGACATTTTAGCTAATACTGTAAAATGGCATCATCAACACATAACATGCATCTCATCAAAGAATCCCTCATCAGATCCACAATGGAAATTGAATCTCAGAGTTGTAAATTCATTCATTATGGAAAACCACATGACCTTTACTTTGGGAACATGTGTTGATAGCGGAACTTTCTGTTTAGTATCATGTGCAAATTATTCTTCAAAAGTTACATTATTGTAATAGTGGCGGGACCACCTACATTTTGTGGTACATTCAAGGTTCATAAAAAACTCTTGGACCCAAAATTCAAATTCAAATTCTCACATTCTTGGGAGCAGTTGATAGCCCCCTTCATGTACTTGGAAAATCACTTCATTAGTGAGAGCACTCACATTGGGATTTAAATGTTTCATGTCTTCCTTTGGCCTATAAAACGAAGCCATGACATGCATTCTATAGTGATAAATATAGAGAAAAGTTATGCTACAAGAATTGGTGTGAGAGTGCAACTTTCAACCCATTTCTTACCACTAGTTGCCATTGTAAGGATTCCTTGTTTTCTACCACTAAGAAGCAAGAGTTTTTCTGCATTGTTCTAAGTTTTTTTTCAAACATTTCTGTAAAGGGGAACCTCCCTGGGGGAGTTTGTTGTCTTCCATTGGAGCCTTCACCTCCTAGGTGATACCATTTTAACATGCTTTACCATTGGGAAAATATCATTTGGTTTAGCATTATCTCTTTCTTTTATTTTTCTTGCACTTGTCCATTTTATTTTCATTTATTTGTTTGAATCTTGATTTTCTATGTGGTATATGGAACACTACCTCATATCTAACAACTATTTCCTTGTTTCAACCTACATGGATTAAAAGAGGAAATAAAATGCACTTTTGTGGCAATCCCCCCAACAACCATACTTCATGCATGAGTGGAGACTAGAAGAACTATGTCTCATTTCATGTGTATGTGTCTGTCAACCTTGGTGATTGAGCTCAAGTTTTCAGTCACCCTTTCTAACATTTCTTCCCCTTGCAAATAAGGTTCTCAACCTTCTGTATAGTTACTTAGAACTTAACCAAATGTTTTATGGGATACTCCACACTCAACTTAGCTCTGTTAGTGCTCTTAGTCTTAGGTTTTGTTGTTCCGAGTAATAGTATTATTTTACTCATCTAACTCATCATGGACCCATGAAGATTGTTAGTATCGAGTTTCGGTTTCCCATACCTAGATGCAGTTCTGCTCGAGATATATTTTCATTCAAAGGGTTATACGGTAACACTACCCACCCGATCGTAAGATACTATATGAATTTAAAAGAGGTATTAGACTTGGTTAAGTTTTATTTATTTATTTATTTATGGCTAGCTCGCTAATATTTAATTTGTCCTTCGTCTATATGATAGATGTAGAAACCTTCAAGTCATATCTCTTTCTGAACCGGCTCTGGTTTTTCTGAATATTTTTATCTTTTTATTTATATCTGTTGCTTTCAATTACATATTGATGATGGGTGCTATGTTGTATCTATGGGGGAACCCATAAAATTACAAGAAGTAATTACCTTGTAAGGCCTCTAGTGTGGTCATTCATATCTATCTCTTCCTCACGACATGGTCATCATGATTTGGATATATTTCGATGCTTATGATTAATGATTTCACCACTTCCCTCAGGTAAACATATTATTTTTTATAAGTTCTCTGATTACTTCTCTTTAGATCATTACCTTTCTTGAATTTTTTGTCTTCCACTAGTTCGTCCATTTTTGTCTTTGGTTACATGTGATTTACAAGTTTTGATCAGGATCTTATGTTATTAGTGTGAAGTATTGGCTGCCCCAACTTCGACAAGTATTGGGAAATTTTAGTTCAATAGATCTTGTTCTGAGTGCCTATTAGATTGTTAGTTTAACCCATCCACACAAGGGTTTTCAGAGCCTACTAGAATTCTCTATGAATTTCGTTGTATAGGAGGACGAGATGCTTCTTTAAATCCTTCACATGACCGAAAACACCACCTTTCAGATCCTGTTGCATCATAGGACACGTGCCCAAGTATTGAGGGCGAACGATGAGGGGGGTGGAGTGATGAAACCCCCCAGGAGAATGAAGGTTAAGGAACATGCTTGTGGAGGATTTGGTCTCTAATTGAGACTATTCCCATCTTATTCTTGACCCCTTGATTTGTCATTTTATCTGCTAGACTATTGTTCTGCCTTAGCATGCAGAAATAGGTGACATGGATATTAGAGCTCATTCTGCTATTGCGCTTATACAACCATTTATAGTTAGTTGCACCTGAGTTGTAGCCATTCCTGATTTTTTGAATGATCTGTTTAGACTCTCAAAATATGATGATCTTGCTAATACTTTCTTTTTTGACAAGTTCAATTCCTAGGAAAAGGGCGAGCCATTCTGCTTCATTGTTGGTTTTTCGACCAATCCCCCAGGCATACGAAGCCACTGTATTTCCTCCGGGATCAAAGATAATCCCACCCGCACTTGCCTCCCCAACTTAAATACCAATCTTAGTAGTTGTTCTTTTTGGGAAAAATTAAAAGGGACTTTTTTATCACTTAAGTCTTTATCATTTAAAATTTGAAAAATACAAATACTTAAATGTGATGAGAAGACCTAGTTTTTAGACGAGGTAGTGGTAGCTGAAAAGCACTAATAATTATTGTGATGGGAACACCTAATTTTTAGACGTGGTAGTGTTTGTAACCAACTTTTTAATCTTGTTCAACATGACCTTTATTTTTTAGTATCACAATGATCAATTTAAAGTACTCAAAGCATGTTGAACAAGTGCTGCATGGCAGCGATACCTGCCGTGGTTGGATGAAGTTGGTAGGTTGCAATTATTATATTTATCCATTATTTTCTTTTTTAGGTGATCTCTTTACTTTATTAGTGATGGATAGGTGCCTAAGCTACGCGTGTAGTTCATGTTTGGCACCCATCCAAGGAACGATAGATGGATAGGTGCCTAAGCTATGTGTGTAGTTCATGTTGGTACTCGCCCACGTAACTATCGTTTCTGGATCTTTTTATTAACGATGAAGTATGAAAGTATTGGATGGAAACAAAACATAGAATGAGAGCGAGTGCCCTACCTCCTGGAATGGCTCTGCAATATAATGCAAATCACGACCCACCTAACATGCATATTGCAAATCTCATGCCCTAAATGTTAAAAATAATTAATATTTTCAAAATTGAAAACACTCAACTCTCTTTATCTTTTATAAAAATAAAGTACCAAGTTCCTTAATCGATGAAGTACAATTAAAATAATTATAATAATCGATGATTCAAATGCTTTATTTGACTGGTTTATATGGTTTTCATTTCAAAACTTCTTTCCCTCAATATTTTTCCATTTCTTCTACTGGCTGCAACTAGAATCCTCCGTGGATTTTTAAAATCAATTTTGCTATTTAAAGTTGTTCGTAACAGATTTACTTTGCTTATCATGTTCTATTTTTTGTAACTATGAGCATCTAAACATTCTTAATAGGTACGGACAATTGCTTTACCATTCACTATTTGTAATTTTTTATTAAATATTTTTATTTGATATAAAAAGTTATTTTTGAAGTTTAGATATTTGAACACCACATCAATCGGACTTGCACAATTGTGGAATGTTTACACTTGTTCTATCACATGTGCATAGCCTAAACTTTTAAGGATTTCACCTTTTCGCGAGAGCATTTTATGGTATGATTTGGAAGAAATATGGAAAAAAATTTAAGATCTCAAATGAGAGATAGCTACCGTAGGCAAGTGGGACTGAAGCTATAGTATCTCTAGCTACCAAATTCCCAAAGAGGTGATCCTAGAGTCGATCCCAAGAGTAAATACCTAGTGTTTATGCACTCGATGTCAGAACTAAAAAAAACCTCAATGCGCTATGCGCTTGTACTATAGACGATATTTAATTTAAAAAAAGTAAGTATATAACCGAGCATAACTACGTATATAACACAACAAGTCTAAGTGCCATGTGCCATATAGTTTTTTGTCTGCTACGCTCTTAGACACATGAATACAATGTTATATTGCATTAAATATACAAATGGCAGGCATGCATATAACATAGACCATTGAGGCACATCACCAGGTATAGATCTGCACGGAGGCAATAACCCACTAAGCAGGAAAAAGGGTGGTGTCTTGTTTAGTGGCATCTTTGATTATTGAGAATGAATCTACAACAAGAAGAAGACCAAAAGTCAAAACCTGCAATTTAGGAACCAGAACACTACAAACATAAAGTTAGAATTAATAGCTTCAAATGGGATAAAGCAAGAAGGAAATCATCATTCTGTCCATTCTCAAGTTCTGATAAAATATGAATTTTACTAAACCATGATGTCTGAGTGTTGGTATTTTGTCAAGCCGCCCATTAAAATCAACATGAAAAGTCATTAGAGGAAATTTCAACTCAAAATGGGCCTCCTAAGAAAAATAATAAAATAATATTTATTAATTTTGGAGGAAGAAAAGAAAAGAATTTCTTTTTTTGTTCGTATTTTTGACATATCTTCTTGTGATTTTACTCAAATTTCGATAGGAAGAGCTCGTTGGATGTGAAATTAAATTCCGCATCCAACGAGTACCCACTTGACATACTTTTGAAGGACCCTGCTACCCCAAAAACAAGAAATACCAGAAGAAAAAACATGTGATGATGTCATCATCACATTTTTTTCAGGTATTTCTTGTTTTTGGGGTAGCGGGGTCCATAAAAAGTATGTCAAGTGGGTACTCGTTGGGTGTGGAATTTAATTTCGCATCCAGGGAGATCTCCCGATTGAAATTTGAGTAAAAACATAGGGAGATATGTCGAAAATACGAACAAAAAGTAGTTTTTTTTATGATACCTATCCCCAAATTTATATTAAAAAATGGTTTAAGACCTATACGGTATTACAAATTTAAAGCAATTTCATTGGCTAACACATGACGACATGGAATTTGAATTGTGGTAAAAAGGTTGATTTTGAGTTGAAATTTCCTCTAATGCCTTGCACTTCTGTAAAGTATCTTCAATGTCTTTAGCTCATGTAATCATCTCAAGAAGACAACCAATTACTTGTTTCTCAAGCATCCAGGAAACCCTGGCTATCCAACTAGTTGCTTCCGAATTGTTGTTTCATGATTGCAGGAAATAATGTATGCTATATTTGGGCGTTGTTTGGTGGAGTCCAAGCCAAGAAGCCACACTTTGATAGCTACTGTCATCTCTGAATATAAATACTTTGCCCGATTTAGCTACCATGCTAGGTACTGGAGAACTCAAGTCTGAAGAAAAGGATCTATAGATACTGCAAAAGTCTCTACAGGAAATTTTGTCCGAGATTTTGAATAATTTGCACAGTCCATGCAATTGCATTACAATGGAGAAATACATAGGCTACTTTGAGGCTCAATTTGTGCACCCATAAAATGGAAAGCCTTCGTTCAATGATTGGTTGTTGAGCCTGTTAATGAAGAAAGAAAAACAAAGTAAGTTAAATGGCAGACAAGAGAAGAAGCTCTATATTTGAACAGTTTTTTTGTTGGGTATTTTTTGTATTGTATTGGGTGTTGACTGATTGGATGCAAATGGTTTGATAATTTATTTCACGGAATCAAATATGCTTCAAAGTAAATAACTGACATTACCATAGAAGCTGTGACAGGAAGGGAATTCAAACATTCTACAGAGCTATATAATGAAAAGGGATGATGCGAAGAGTATGATGGATCAATAAGGTAAGAAACTGCTCGCTATAATGATTCCTACTGTATGCTTTCCAGTTTTATTGTTTGAAATATTAGAAATATAATATCTATGGGATGATTGATTGAGACAGGGAGCTGATTGATGCCTGTTAGCAGGGAGCTGATTGTATATTTACATGAGTATTTGCAGAGGTGGATTGCTACACAATTTTAGTTCAAACTGGTTTGGGAAGACCAAGGACAGGAGGGTTCTGTTGAATACGAGTTTTACTCCTCTGCAGGACAAAGGTATTTGGTTCTTTGTTTTGCAACTATTTCAATATTTTCATCTCGTCGAGAAGCAATTGACGCTTGTTTGAAGATGGCCTTACTACAACATTGCTATCAAAATTCAACATTGGTATCCGAATTGAAAATATGAAATCTATGTGGACATAGATGGTATAATTAAAAAAACCTGGAGGTGAACCTATTGTTGCAGGTTGCATGAGGAAATGTGGGCATCTATAGCATGGATGATTGATTGTCAAGTAGTTGAAGCATGGAGCAAGTAGTTTGAACCAACACAGCCCATTCTTCATCGTTTAGTTTGGATCCAACTTTTAGACATGGATTTCATAGAGCTACGAAGACGTCACACAGGAGGTGCATTTGAGACAATGAAGGGCGGTGCATTGGAGGTCACACAGGTGGTGCATTGGAGGTAGGGAGGGCAATGCATTGGATGCAAAGACTTGATAAAAACGATACTATGAATTAAATGTTAATTCAATGCTCCATTGTCGGCTCGACAATAAGACTTCGAATTGAAAAGCCAATGACATGCAAGAAAAATGACTTAAAACAACTATAAATAAATAAAATTAGTTCGAGTATGTAAAATTTGTAACTTTGGACAAATTGAGATAATTTTTTGATCAACTTATCAACTAATAAAGATTAACTGAAAATCAATTAGAATTGTGCACTACCTCACAACGAGTACTATAAAAGATGCTATGGTTAACTCTAAGACCATACGTTTAAAAGTAAATTAAACCAATATATATATCCCCATTCATATAAATTTAGAGTACTCAAAACATGTTGAATAAAGGAGATGCCATCGTTGACTCTATGACAATACTTTTAAAAAGTAAACTCAATGGTCGGTGAAGAACATAACCTCCTTATCAATGGAAATAAAATTGTATATCTTTTGATTTCAAGGTTGTTGAATCTCTAATGATTAACTGGAATATGGTATTCTAACCCCAACACGTGAATGGGTAGACAAAATCAGGTTGAATGAACTTGTAGTGGCAATTAGATATTTTATATAAAGGACTATTCTTAGTCTCATACAAACCACTTGCATGGCATATGATAAAGATGTTTTGTATTTTTGCACAGTCAAGTTTTACCAACCCATTATATGAGATAAAGATTTTTATTTTTTTATTTTTATTTTTCCACCTTTTGATTTTTACCTAGTTATCATAGTGAATAAGTTATCTATGGAAGTAGGTCAACCATATAATTGTAAAGGAAGAAGGCAATGCACTTTACATACTTGTAGAATTTGTAATTTCTGTTATATGCCATATCAACGTATATATAGACAATTCTATCTTTTATTATAATGCATAAGTGAATAATTTTTACCTTACCATCGTAGTAAACAAGTTATCTATGGAAATACGTTAACTATATAATTTTAAGAGCAGGAGGAAGGTAATGCACTTCACATACTTGGTGGAATTTGTCACTTTTGTTATATGCCATATCAAAGGGTATATGAAAAATTCTATCTTTTATTATAATCCAGGAAGCAAATAATGCATGAAGTAAATAAGAAAAAAATAATAATTTTATGATGTAAACTTCATTAAAATATTGCATAACCTAGTTGTGTATGGATGCAATTGCAATCCTATTATACATTTAATTGATTTGTTTGTTGAAATCTAGAAGTATTGGTTGGACATAGGACGAAGATAAATATGCATATTCAAGATTGAATCATATTATATATTTAATTGATTTCTTTGTTAAGATGTAGAAACATTTGTTGGACATAGGATCGAGATACATGTTCATATTCAAGATATCTTAAGAAAAAACAATGCAAGGCATAAGAAGCACATAAACATAGGGTGATTTTGTTAAGTGTATTTGAATAAGAGGCATTATCACAAGAGAACTTATAACAAGTTGAACGTAAAGAAGATTAGACCTTGCAAGGTAAATAGGAAGTTTGGTATAATGCATATGAAATAGAGTTGATAGACTTAGTTGGATGTATCATCAATATTTAATGTGAAAGACCTTTATGATTTTGGAAGTTATGGGTTATATGAAGCTGGGGAGATTGGGGATGTCTAATAAGATTGGATGGATCAAATGTCAAAGGAGGAGCATCCAAAAATTGTGAGGATATTGAGCATGTTAAACTAGATTTAATGGATCAAATGTCAAAGGAGAAGCAACCAAAAATTGAGAAGGCATTGGAAGAGAAATTATTGTAAATGCAAGGTGTGGAGTATAAGTGGTAGTTCGTGTAGTGGATGAGTAAATTAGATGACGAAATAATATGAATTCTAGATGATGACTATTAGAGACTTTATAAAGGGAAATCTATGGCAAAGCAGTTGAGTGATGATGTATGTGTATCGGTACATACCTATTTTTGTAACAAGAGTTTGATGTAGGGACATCTAGATTGTTACTCATACACAACAACATAGAGGGAAGCTTCCGAGTCTAGCATACAAAATGTGCAACACGAATGGAGGTGCAAGGAAAATGTTTCTGGATAGAAAATAATATATGGATAAAAAGTGTGTGCATGGCGAAAGAAAAACATCACCCATGTAGGTGTTAATGAAGAGTTAGGCACATGAAGCCAAAACCATAAGGAAGTGGCAAGTAACTTGATCCAAGAAGATGAGAATACGAACCTTTGTGGTTGGTGGTTGAGATCATTTGAATCCCAAAGGTCAAGAAGGTGAAGGATAAAGAAGTGTAGTGAGAAGAGGATCACGTTGACTTTGCTAAGGAGAGAGTTAGTTCCCAAGTAGTTAATGCTTAAGAAAAGGAGTACAGAATAATTACAATTTGGTTTCAAGATAGAGAAAGAAGATTGGGTTTACTAAAAGAGAATATTCACACATAAAATGGATTAGATGCAAGAGAAAGACTACCTACACATTATATTGTAAATGACTGAGAATACCTAAATATTGTATTGTAAATGGTTGAGAATATAAGAATGAGAAAATAGAGGTGTGACTTGTAGTTTTGCTGATTTATCCCGACCATGGGTTTTCACTGTAAATTTTTGTGTATTGTGTATGCTATTGTTTAATCTCTATTTTTCTTAAGAATATGTATTAATTGTTTCCCTTCACATGTTAAAACTTACACAATTTAACCACTATCGAATCTATTTGTATCTATTGGACATAAATATTGGAGTTGAAGTTAATAAAACTATCACTCCTAGGACATATCATTTCAAGGATGCCATATAAGATGCAAGTGCCTTTAAATTTATATCTACTTTTTAAAAACATCTAAACATATCACAATAGATGATAATATTTTTGTATTGATACAACAATAGTATACGTACACATATTTTATTAATTTATGTTTCATATTTCAACTAAATCAATCTATGAAATTAAAATACCAATCTTAATAGTTATTCTTTTCAGAAAAAATTTGAAAAAAATATAAGAAAATAATGTCATAAGAACACCTAGGTTTTAAACGAGGTAATGGTGGCATCCAATTTATCATTGTTGTTCAATATGATTTTTCTTTCCCACTTTCATAAATATGATATTTCTTTCTAATATCACAATAATGTTATCGTTATAAATAATAATAATAATAATTTACATATACCTATAATCTTAACTCAAAACATGTTTAATAATGGAAATGCCATTGTTGACTCTATGACAGTAAAGTATAATGGAAATGCCATTGTTGACTCTATAGAATCAAAAGTGTATATCTTTTGATTTGAAGGTTGACGTTGTATCTTAATTATTCATTCGAAATTTCCTATTCTAACCTCAACACGTGAATGGGTATAATCTAACCTCATAAAGGACGACATCATGATAAATGGCAAACACACCTTTTTACTTCTTAGTGTAATACCAACCACTGCCATGGTATCTTATACATGATAAAGATGGTTTTGTGTTTTTGCACCTAAAGGTTCTTACCTAACCATCATAGTAAACAAGTTACTTATGGAAGTACTTCAACTATATATAACTATAAAAGGAGGAAGGCAATGCACTTCATATAAAGGTTGAAATTTGTAATTTTTGTTATTCGCCATATCAAAAGATATCTCAATATTTATATTTTTTATTATAATATAAAAAGTAAATAAAAAAAAACATGGTTTGATTTTAGGATGTAAGATTAATAAGAATATAGTATATATTTAATTGATTTGTTTGTTGAAACATTGGATATAGGATATAGATACATGTGTATATTTAAAATAGCTTGAGAGAGAGTGTGTGTGATCCAAAGCATAAGAAGCATATAAACTGGACATTAATGGGATTCTGAGAGGGTTATTTGTTAATTGTATAATTTTAGCAAGAAGCATTATCACAAGAGAACTTATAACAAGTTGATGTAAAGAAGATTAGACCTTACAAGGCAAAGAGGAAGTTTGGTATAGTGAATATGAAATAGAGTTGCCAAACATAGTTGGATGTATCATCGATATTTAATGTGAAGGACCTTTATGATTTTCAAAGATATGAGTTATATGGAGATGGGGTATTGAGGATGTCTAACTATATTGGATGGATCAAATGTCAAAGGATTGGATGGATCAAATGTCAAAGGAGGAGCAACAAAAAATTGTGAGGATATTAAGGATGTTAAATTAGATTGGATGGATGAAATGCCAAAGGAGAAGCAACAAAAAATTAAGAAGACATTGGAAGAGAAAGTATTGTAGATGCAAGGTGTGGAGTATAAATGGTAGATGGTGGAGTGGGGGGAAGAAACTAAGTGATGAAAGAATGTGAATCCTAGATGATGACTATTAGAGACTTTATAAAGGGAAATCTATGATAAATCAATTAAGTGATGATGTGCATGTGTGTGTGTGTACATACATCATGGGAATTTTTATAGTTGATTTTACCACACTTGGTATATCATGTTTTTATGGCCTATCCATGTCTCTATGCAGACTCTTTTGACCCCCTTTGATCAGTATAACTTTGATGCTCCAGAGAATCTCCTTAAAAAGTCATTTTTATGGGTATACGCGAGTCAACAGCTTACAGACTGCGTGTACATGCATCTTGATCCACTATGACCCACGTACATCGGGAAATGTGCTCAAAACAAAAATATTTGGAGTTTTCCCTCATCAAGTAACAAATAACTTGACTCTTGGCTTTCCATATCCCTGGAAACGACTCGAACCTTCACTTCTCATTGAGGGGCTATATATTGAGCTATTTGGAAGCATTGAAGGGAGGAGAACTTGTGAGAGCAAAGAGACTATAGTGTATTTGTGCCCCATTCTTGCATACTCTAGTCAGCATCCCTTTATCCTTGGAGCAACCATTAGTGATCTTTCCCAAGCTTGCCTTTGTCTTGTGAGGTTTCCTTGATATGGAGGATTGAAGTGGTGGAGGCCTAGGTAGAAGACTCGATTTCTCGATTTCGACAAGGTGCCAACAAAGGTTATCATTTGTATCTCTGTTTACATTTAATAGAAATGTCCATTTCTCGTTCATTATATGTGTAACTATGAATATTTTTATCTGTGGATGTAGTTGCTTTGATTATATATTGGATTTGTATATGCTAGAGTAGGTTCTAACACTTAATATCTATCATGCTTGTATGTTTTGTTGTTGTTGAGAATGAAATGTAGGTGCAAGTGTGATTGAAAGCTCAATGAGGATCTTCTACAAACGTTCAGAATAAGGTACGATTATCATCCCTTAGTGTTAGACTTGTTTATCTCTTTAGCATATTAGAAGTGGATTGATTTCTGGTGTCATACTGTCTATTATGGTCCACCCCAAAGCATAGGAATTTTTCTTCGTAACAGGCATCATGTGCAATATATACAAAACATGCTTTACGGGGGTACATCAAAGAATCACCTACCATAGGCTGCATCAAAGCATATACAAAATGGGTCTCCTTGCACCATACAACAACAAATATCTCATAATCTCTGCCATATCATGGCGTACTACTGACTAATGGAGCAGGATATCCCCATATAACCAAGGGGGAAACAAACTCTATAGTTGATGCCATTGGCATTGGTGTTGGTCCTAGTCTCGATGTTGGTTCTAGGGTAGGTGGTGGTGGTGCTAATCCTCCCATTTTCTCCTGAGTCACATGCCCTACAACAATAACCTAGAACATAAACATGCACCAACTAGGTTCAAAGGATGTTGGCAACCACATGAAGATCTCCATGCACTCCTCCTCGACATTGCCAAATTGTTGCTCATCGACACTTGCTACCAAGGTGGTCAATTTTTCCTCTAAATACGCTAGCCCGATGACCACCTCATCACCAACTGGAACAACACCACCTATCGGACCTAGTCAACCTTTTGCCCTACCCTCTCTAGTGGGAACCTCAACCTCTCAGTAATGTCGTCTATGAGGCCTTGATGGAGGAGGCATGCCAGTTTCTCTAGGTATCCCCATTGACTGGAAGGTCCAACATATGCATCAAGCATAACCCCAAGTCAGTAGCTGATATATACATAACCATAAAGCATGCATATGTAAAAATGGACACACCATGTATATAAATTAAAAATATTATACTCACATTAGTCGTTCCACCCTTAGATCGACACATGCAGATAGGGATCCTCATGGTAATCCATGGCGCTCCATACAATGTATTCGATGAAATCAATTGAATGCCTCCACACCTTTATATTGTGGATAGTGAAAATGTGTCCCACCTCTTCGCCGCTAGCTTTAGACATCAATGATCACCTAACCCCATAATCCTGTCTAAGTTCTATTGGTGGCCTAGGAGGTACTACCACTCGGGGTTGAAGTGTCAGGATCCTCTTAAAGAAACATGAGCATAGTATGCTCCTATAAGTGAAAATATCATGTCCCATCAACATGACCTTGGACATCAAGGAGTTCATGATTTGCAACAACATATGCGCCTAAGAAAAGTGGGTACCACCCATCATTTGTTCCACTAGAAGAAGTTGACCTCGAAAAATATTATGATGGATTGATACCCCCAACACCTTAACCACAACGAATTCCACCACCATAACATCTAGATATTATATAATCTTGATCCATATTTGGATACAAATTTTGTCATCTTGTAGTCCACCACAATACTGATCCACCAGCTAATCAATGGTATGTCAAATAGCTAATGCACCATGGAGAGATCAGTAAAAAAATAAATGGTCCATCCATCCAAGGTTAACTCCTCCTCACCATCGATGCATTACTCTCATTGGGCATCCCATATAGCTAATATATTCCTCACAAGATGCTCGCTTGACCTCATGTAGGGGAATAAAAAGAACTTGAGCAACCCTGCATCTCATAGGGTATGCTTAGCAAAAACATGGCCTTAGAATTGATCTATTAGAGCATCATGGTGGAAATTATGCCACTTAATCAAATCCATAGTCATGGATAAGGTATCTTGCAACCAAAAAAAACCAAACAAATTTTCAATCCTTGACATCAATAACACCAAAAATAAGAGGACAAAATAACACAACTTTACCAGTAAAAATCGCACAAGTTAGCACAGATCTATCCCCTCTAA
>LPNX010718294.1:206926-224071 GCA_001517045.1 Pseudotsuga menziesii
TGGAGACCAAAAGCCCTTGCGGCTAGTCGTGCGGGTCATTTATCTATCTAAGCTAAAAATCAATATTCTAGAAATGATTGTAACAATATGAATGTTGACTTAGAACTCATAGAACTAAAACCCACCAATTGAATCTCCCAAAAACTATGAAAACATATCTAGGGCATGCAAGACACAAATGATACCAATGATTTCAAAAAATGGTCTTCGCCCCTATTTATAGGTAATTTTCCCAATGTTCAAAAGAACCATTTAGGAAAACCCTAGCTCCGTTTCATGAACCATTAGCACCACCATGATCAACATCATGATATCTTCAACATGGTATCATCTCTTTTGTTTCTCTCGAGATTTCATTCAACACCTATTTTTCAACCATATTTTCAGGTACACTTTGTCTCTTGTCAATTCTTTATGCATGCTAAAATTTATTTTCATGATCATTATTCTGATTGGGTATCGGAATCACATGTGTAGAATTTGCACCAGGAAGCAGTTTCCCCATCATCCAAAATGGTGCAAAGGCCCCACTCATAGGTATATCATCTCGACTTTTTATATAGGAAGTGTACTCCCTTTGTTTACATTGGACTTATTTTGTGATATCACTGATATCCATAAGGCCCCACTCCTATATAAGGAAAGGAATGATTAGGAGATAACATGATCCCCCATGGGTGTGCATACCATTATAAACCATCACACTTTGGAACCTGTGATCTTGAACCATACCAAGTCCATGGAATATGATAAATCACCATGTTTTCCAAGTTGAAACCACATTTCATCACCTTGCATTTAGACGATCACACCCCACATATTCCTTGGAACATAATTAAGAGCATGATTCACATATAACCTTTCATCCCCTAAATCAACAATACCATCTAAGTATCCCTTTGTATCATCAATCTCCAAAAATACCATAAAGGGGCCCCACCCTCTGAGTACAAAAATATATTTCATTAATTCCCACAAGAATGCTTTGCATGACATTTATTCATTGGGAGCTCATCTTATTGGATATATAAAACAACAACATCATTATTTTTGTATAAATTGGTCCCCCGGCTCACTCAAATCTATGGGAACCTTATCACATTATTCTTTTTGGAAGCACCACCTAGTCTCCCTTGATTGATGTACTTGAGTCGATATAACCCCAACAATTTTAGCTTTGTGATCTAGATGCCTTAAACCATTAGTATTACATCCATAATAAAAAAAATCATTTGTAGTCTATTCCCTTCCATTGCACCCTATGTCATCACTTGAAGAATGCTTCCACAATCCACTAACCCAATTTACATTGATCAAGGAAAGTCATCATCCCCACACTTATCAACCAATCTTGTGTTAGTTTTAATAATGTCTCAGTTGGTTACATAATGATATTTTTTCTCATGATAAGACCCTTGTATTACCACTTGATTTTTCTCTCACAATTTTCATACCATTATTGGACACTGGGTTCAACGTTCCCCGTGAGTTTCAGGACATGGACTAATCTCCTCCTGAGATCCTAACTCTCGTGATTGTGGCAGAGATTAACACCTGCAGGTTTTGGTCTAATGGAAACCATGAGTCCAACAAGTGGTATCACAGCAACAGGTCAAGGGTTCGAAACTCACCTGAATCGCATTGGGGGGGGGATATTGTTGGAAACTGGGTTCAGCACTCCCCATGAGTTCTGTGACATGGACTAATCACCTCCTGAGATCCTAACTTTGGTGATTGTGGCAGAGATTAAAACCTACAGGTTTTGGTCTAACCACACTCGTGAGTTTAACAACCATATCATTTTGAGAGTTAAAGTAGTTATGATTGTACCTTTGGGTTCCTTTTCATCAAAATAATGGATCACCTTGAAATGAATGGGGGGTTTTATCAGTGCTCCCTATCTCAATGGTCTCCCCTATGCTTACTGCTAGAAACTCTATTGCAATAGGGGGAATCATACATTCTAATGATAGTAGTGTTAAAATTTATGATTAAAGGCAATCACTCGTCTAAGATAAGGATGTTGACCACTTGATAATTTCATCATTATTCATGAGCATAGGGATTCCTAAGCATAAGGATTCTTGTCTTATTTATATAAATCGCCATTCATTCTTTGTTACCATTTCCTTTGTTTGATTCAATGGTCATCACCAACAATGTCCCCCATGGGCAGGATCTTTAACCACAACACTCAATAACTTACCATCCATAATATGAGAGAAATAAATGATGATTCCTTTTGGCCATACATTACCTTCCAAACCTCATACATGAGGGGGCATATTTTAACACCTAAATCTCACACACACATGCCATTTTAGCTAATATTGTAAAATGGCATCATGAACACATAACATGCATCTCATCAAAGAATCCCTCATCAGATCCACAATGGAAATTGAATCTCAGAGTCGTAAATTCATTCATTATGGAAAACCACACGACCTTTACTCTGGGAACATGTGTTGATAGCGAAACTTTTTGTTTAGTATCATGTGCAAATTATTCTTCAAAAGTTACTTTATTGTAATAGTGGCAGGACCACCTACATTTTGTGGTACATTCAAGGTTCATAAAAAACTCTTGGACCCAAAATTCAAATTCAAATTCTCACATTCTTGGGAGCAGTTGATAGCCCCTTTCATGTACTTGGAAAATCACTTCATTAGTGAGAGCACTCACATTGGGATCTATATGTTTCATGTTTTCCATTGGCCTATAAAACGAAGCCATGGCATGCATTCTATATTGATAAATATAGAGAAAAGTTATGCTACAAGAATTGGTGTGAGAGCACAACTTTCAACCCATTTCTTACCACTAGTTGCCATTGTAAGGCTTCCTTGTTTTCTACCACTAAGAAGCAAGAGTTTTTCTGCATTGTTCTAAGTTTGTTTTCAAACATTTCTGTAAAGGGGAGCCTCCCTAGGGGAGTTTGTTGTCTTCCATTGCAGCCTTCACCTCCTAGTTGACACCATTTTAACATGCTTTACCATTGGGAAAATATCATTTGGTTTAGCATTATCTCTTTCTTTTATTTTTATTGCACTTGTCCATTTTATTTTCATTTATTTGTTTGAGTCTTGATTTTCTATGTGGTATATGGAACACTACCTCATATCTAACAACTATTTCCTTGTTTCAACCTACATGGATTAAAAGAGGAAAAAAAATGCACTTTTGTGGCAATTCCCCCAACAACCATACTTCATGCATGAGTGGAGACTAGAAGAAATATGTCTCATTTCATGTGTATGTTTCTGTCGACCTTGGTGATTGAGCTCAAGTTTTCAGTTACCCTTTCTAACATTTCTTCCCCTTGCAAATAAGGTTCTCAACCTTCTGTATAGTTACTTAGAACTTAACCAAATGTTTTATGGGATACTCCACACTCAACTTAGCTCTGTTAGTGCTCTTAGTCTTAGGTTTTGTTGTTCCGAGTAATAGTATTATTTTACTCATCTAACTCATCATGGACCCATGAATATTGTTAGTATCGAGTTTCGGTTTCCCATACCTAGATGCAGTTCTGCTCGAGATATATTTTCATTCAAAGGGTTATACGGTAACACTACCCACCCGATCGTAAGATACTATATGAATTTAAAAGAGGTATTAGACTTGGTTAAGTTTTATTTATTTATGGCTAGCTCGCTAATATTTAATTTGTCCTTCGTCTATATGATAGATGTAGAAACCTTCAAGTCATATCTCTTTCTGAACCGGCTCTGGTTTTTCTGAATATTTTTATCTTTTTATTTATATCTGTTGCTTTCAATTACATATTGATGATGGGTGCTATGTTGTATCTATGAGGGAACCCATAAAATTGCAAGAAGTAATTACCTTGTAAGGCCTCTAGTGTAGTCATTCATATCTATCTCTTCCTCACGACATGGTCATCATGATTTGGATATATTTCGATGCTTATGATTAATGATTTCACCACTTCCCTCAGGCAAACATATTATTTTTTTATAAGTTCTCTAATTACTTCTCTTTAGATCATTACCTTTCTTGAATTGTTTGTCTTCCACTAGTTCGTCCATTTTTGTCTTTGGTTACATGTGATTTACAAGTTTTGATCAAGATCTTATGTTATCAGTGTAAAGTAGATCTTGTTCTAAGTGCCTATTATATTGTTAGTTTAACCCATCCACATAAGGGTTTTCAGAGCCTACTAGAATTTTGGTGATAATCTTCATGAACTTGAGGATTAAGGTTTTGACAATTTCTCTTTTAAAGATAATCTATTAAAAACATCTTAGGTATTCAACTAGATTTTGGATGTTTGTGAATATGGATTTAATCCAATACATATTTTGAAACTAGGTGGTAAATATATTACAGGTAGGTAAAAAAATTAGGTGGCATCCCTCCCTTCTAACTAGTTAACGAATAGGCACACATTAACACACACATTGGAACAGGAAAAGAGGTGTCCATTTACAGACATCGTATTATTTCTAGAGAACTTAGGTAGATGGTCTCTAAATTTTGTCAAGGACCGATGGTGAGAGATAAATTAATTGGCAAAGATACACACCATGGTGTGGCATCAAAGTAACCTCGGATTGAAAGGTACCCAAATTCTTAATGACCTTTTGAGGATTGTTGGGATTTGCAACCAGATTGTATCGAATAAATATACTTCTTATAATTGTGGAACTAGCTGTTGATGCACCAATACCAAAGGAAACATTACTATACAAAACCATGTTTATAGAAGGTAGGGATGAACATGGATTAGGGCCTTAAACAACATAGTAAGTTATAATCTTTTTAAACTAGTAGATGACTCTTCTCCTATTTTTGTTAGGTGTGAGAAATTCAAATTCAAGAGGTTCACCTTAGATTCTATGGGATTGTTTAGGAGTTAAGGACATGCACCAAAGTAACAAGAAAATAATGATTCAAGGTATTCCCTAGTATGGTCGCCAATTTATGTCGATGCTTAAAATGAATCTAGGAAGAACAATGAAGAAATGCCCTAGGAATTTTGATCAAGAGGAAAAATGGAAATAAAATACGGGTATTGTATAAAGCCCTCCACATTGTTTAACCTACAAATGTTAGTCTCTCTCTCTCTCTCTCTCACACACAGACACATACACACACATATGATTATAATTAACCAAACAAACAATAAAATATATGAAACAAAAGTAAATTAACAAGAATGTAAATCTAAAGAAAACATCATAAAAATGAACTAAATAAAACTATGGAACAAACTGAATGAAAATATGTTTTTTTTGTAACTAGGGGAATCGACAACTAGAGTTGGACTGGTACTTGCATGACACGGGGTCCAGGGATCCATTCCTTCTACCACTATACCCCTAGGTGCCCCACACCCGCCGCAAGACATGGGACTCAGGTAAATACAGGTGGGATTTGAACTTGTGGCCTCCAATTTACAACAAGTGACTTCATAACAATTGAACCGCCAATGAGCCACATCTGTGCGGACTAACTGAATAAAACTATGTTAATAATAAAAAATAATTAAATAAAACTAACATACCAATCAAATAAACTATATCCTTAAAAGAAGAACAAAGTTATTGTGACTAATAAAAATGAAAATGATTTGTGTCTAAGGTTGTTAAGATGAATGCAAATGTTAAATCAAATAAGAATTAGGATTAATGAAAAAAATTGCACCATGTGTAATGTATGTTTTTCCAAGAACCATGTGTAATGTATGTTATAAATACATACACAAAATAAATATATAAAACATTAATTGTTAGTTGTAAGCCTATTTTCCAAATAAGGTTTTTAAGTTTAACGATCAATGTTATGTTATGAGGAAAGAAAGTTGATTTCTATTGTTAATTTGCTTTAAAAAAAATTAAAAAATGAGAATGTTAATATTATGCTATATGAATTTTTTTAAATAAAATATCGATGCATTAGCTTAACAAAAATTAAATATTATAACAATACATTCCTAATATATTACATCATGATATACAGTTTGTTAACCAGTGAAAGAAATAAGAAATGTAAAAAATGAATGCTTTAAATTGTCTTGAAGTAATTTGCACATATAATAGAGTAAGTTTAAAATATATAAAATAAAACAAGAATAAGAACATAACCAACCTAGATCTAAATCATCCAAATCTTAGATTCTATCAAGCGTAAAAACCTCTTCTTAGGTATTGCACTTAATGAGTTATCAAATTTGCTTTGTTCTATATATAGCCATTAATTTGATTCAAACCAAAAGACATATCTTTTTATTTAAGGTGCACATATATATTTTTATTATTAATATTTAATATTATTTATGGCCAACATATAATATTTATTATTATTTTTTTTTTTTTTTACAAACAAACATTACAACATCTCCCCATACATGGTTTTAAAACCATATGTAAGGCCCTCCTAAAACCATGGGTTGTTTAGAAGGCCTTGAACATGGTCTGAAAACCATTTGCAAGGCCCTCCTAAACCATGTACAATAAAACCATGGGTTGTTTAGGAGGCATTGCACATGGTTTTAAGACCATGTCCAAGGCCTCCTAAAAAATCCATGGTTTTAGGAGGGCCTTGCATATGGTTTTAAAACCATGTATGGGCAAGGCCCTCCTAAACCATGTACAATAAACCATGGGTTGTTTAGGAGGCCTTGCACATGGTTTTAAAACCATGTGCAAGNATTGTTTAAACCATGTGCAAGGCCAACATTTTTTGTGTTTTTTTTTCTTACCCACATTTTTTTTTGCGAATAATTAAATTTTTACATGTTTATTGTTTTGTTAGGTAGGAACATTACAACATCTCCCCCATATTAGGTTGTTTTTATGGCCGACATTTATTTTGGCTTATAATACATTACAAGATTTCCCTAATATTAGGTTGGTTTTTTGGTAAAGTTTATTTTGGCGGATAATTAATATTTTTATTATTATTCTTATTTATAGCTAACATTTAAAGAGGAATGTTACATAGAGTTATGTAACTTTACAAGATCTCCCTATACTAAAATGTACAGGGCCTATAAAAATTGACCTATAAATAATCATGCCATCCATCTCCACAATGTTAAATTATGATAAATTATGAGTAAAAAACTTCCATAAAACAAAGTAATACTTCCTTTGTTTGATGCCATGATATTTTGCCAATTTCTTCATATGAAGAACACGCTTTCCCTACACCTCTTTTACTTGTTAATTAGTGTTTTCATTTATGGTTGCACATAAATATTATTTGTCTCCGTGCCATTTTCATGTACTGCCTCTCCAATTACTATTTTCATTATTTGGTGGGTATATGCTGATTTTTTTTTATCAAATTTTCATTATTTGGTGGGTCTAATGACATAGATGACATAAAATGGTCATTTTTATTTTGATTGCTGATTTTTTTTATCCAACCCCAAAAAAACAAATAACCATCTTCCATAACCATTTTTATTTCGATTGCTGATTCTTTTCATCCACCCAACCATCTTGATTTCGATTGCTAATTCTTTTCATCCACCTAGCAAAGAATAGATTAATTGTTGACTCTGCTCCATCCATCCCTGCCCGCTGGATGGAGGGAATCATTGAATCTAGATAAGCTGAAGAATAGCTTGCCATGTTAACTTCGAATGCTTGACTTCTTCAACTTGTTCACATGATTCCCACTTAATCGAACATTTAAATGATAATCACCTTCCCAGTTGTAGATGTCCGTTCTTATATAATCTTGTGCAGGCATCTCGAGGTTGAAAAAGTCTTTTTTATAGAGCATTGGGATATTTAAAGTTCTGCTGGATGAGAAGAGAACCAAAAGAAAAGCATCACTGCACGCAGCATGGGTCACGTTTTCAAGCATCAATTTGTTCAAATCTAGGCCTTGTTTGAGGTGGCTATATAGGCTTTATTTTATTCGAAGAAAGTTGTTGCTGCTGGCTTAAAGAACTCTACACCTGCAACTACACAGGCTTTAGGATGGATATCCTTCACCTTCTTCTAAAGATCTGTTGATCCGATATTTACAAGACATTGAAAGAATCAATACACAGGGTCGATGCGATCCATATCCTCTTCGAAATAATCACAGGAAAGAAGAATATGTAATGGAGGAATACACATCTAACACATTTTCAGAAAATAAATCCTGAATTTGTCATAGTCAATGTTATTGCTTCTCATTTGGACAGTGAGCTTATCTAGATTGCTGATTTCCTCCATCCAACGGACAGAGAGCAGAGTTAACAGTTGACCTTGCTCCTTACCATAGCTTCTCATTTGGATAGTGAGCTCAAATAGACAGCAGCACCCCATAACAGCAAGTCAAAATAGGTGGAAAGGCTGCTTCTCAATGGAAGTTGCTGATTCTCTCCATCCAAGGGGAAATGAGCAGAGTCAATAGTTGACCCACTCCTTGTCAATTTCAACCGACAAGGAATAGAGTCAACCAAAGTCAATAGTTGACCCGGACAAGGAACAGAGTCAATCATTGACCCTTCTCTTTACCATTGCTTCTCATTTAGAGAGTAAAAGCTGATTGTTGATTCCCTCCATCCAACTAGCAAAGTCAATAGTTAACCCTACTCCTTGCTTGCTATTTGGATGAATAAGCAGAGTCATCAGTTGAGTCTGTTTCATTTGCCTCGCTCTATTACCGTGCACATTACTTCTGCGTTCTCCCTGGGTAGCTGCTTCTGCTGGGGTATTATTCTACGGCGAAACCATCATAACACTCATCAAAATC
This sequence comes from Pseudotsuga menziesii, assembly GCA_001517045.1. Classification (NCBI taxonomy): domain Eukaryota; kingdom Viridiplantae; phylum Streptophyta; class Pinopsida; order Pinales; family Pinaceae; genus Pseudotsuga; species Pseudotsuga menziesii. The sequence continues at coordinate 215,651 of LPNX010718294.1, forward strand.
ATTTTTTTTTGTATAGTTAATCATCTTTCAATGAGCTTAGCTGGAATGAAACTACATTTCAGGTTTTCTGTTATATCTTACATGTTTTCTAATGCCCAGGATTCCCTGTGTTTATTTGCCATTAATTTTTTGAAATGATCCAAACAACGAATCACAACCTAGAAGAACAATTTCAATAAAAGCTTGTTCACCATCTTCTCATGACCAATCTAACTTTTATCATTGCTACGTTTGGGACCGCTAAAGAAAATCATGAGCTCTTCCTACGGCATTATCATCTCCTCCTCCATCGATACCCTTCAGAGATGTGACTTGTGTATGAGAATCGCAACCAGCTGCGCCTTTTGTAGAGAGGTTGTTTCCACATTCTTGATGACATTCGAACTCGACTGGTTCCAGCTCTTCTGGGCATTGGGTTGTTTTCTGGGTTCTCGACTAGTTGAAAGTCGTAATCCGAGCGATTTGCTGACCTATTTTTTTCCTTACATTTTACCTTAGAGCCATTGTAACTTGGAGAAATCTATAGTCCCTTCCATGAGAACTATTTGACGTGCAGTGATGCACAAGTGGGTATTAGATATTAATTGAATTATTTGTTTAAGTTATTAGGTGTGTCCATCCACACTTGTCATCCATTCATGCTTTTACCTGTTCCGGTTGTAGCGTGACTCCTATGGGTTGGACTCCTCCACTGATTCGACGGCGGGAGAGTGTTAATAATACCATCTCAAGGGCTGTTGATTTCTAGGTCGACAACATTCTAGAAGGGCATATTATTGAGATTGCTGTGGATACTATTAAGTTATATAGTGAAACTGAGAGATAATTTTTCCAAGATCCTTGAGGCAGGTACCTGAAATCTTTAACACTATGGATTAAAATGCTGGTATGCGAAAAAGGGATTCTGCATTGTGCACGGAGAACATGGGTAGTGTCGAGAAGAAGGTGTGGAGAAAATGAGAAGTTTGAGCTGAAATGTTCCAAGCTGATAGTGAGACTGATGAAGAGGGTGCTCGCTTAAGGAGTGGAAGAATATTCTGATCGAGTAAGAGGAGAAGCACTGCGGCAAAGAGAGAGAGTTGCAGTGTGACCAAAAGAAGGGACTATGCGTTGGTGCCATAACTTGACGAAGAGTCTTGCGATGTGGATGAGGAATATCAACTTATTTCTGAAGATGAGGAAGAGGTGCAAGATCTGTACCATACCCAAGGCTATGACATACCTACAACTCTATGTACATCTCTGATATCAGAGGTAAGACCTAAAAGTCTTTCAAATTGCTTTCTATCGATTCAGAGTAATAGTAATAGTCAAGATAGTGGTAAAAAATTTCCTACTAGTGGTCCATCTAATTCACGATCGTCAGTACCCCAAAGGCATAGGATGGCCGAGGATGACATGAAGTTGACTATATTAAATGGAAATGGATTGGAAGACCCTGAGCAACATTGGATTTTATGCGAAGCTGTTTGGATTGTTAAGGATGACGTAGTAAAGAGGGCTCAGATGATCACGACCTTTAGGGGTCGTGCTCTAGATTGGTATATGAAGTTTTCTTTGGTTTCTGTGAGAACCCCTCAAAAGTTTTTAGATTATATTCGAACTGGGTTGATAGATGAATTCAAGAAGCCTAAATATGAGTCGTAGTGTATTACAGAGTTGAAGGAAATCAAGCAATTGTCGGGTGAATCTGTTTGGGATTTTGACCAGAGATTCAAAACCATGATGGCGAAGGTGAGTTTTCATGTGTCTGACTTTCAACACAAACAATGGTTTATTGTTGCGTTATTACCCCATATTCGTGTTCCCCTGATGCAACAGAAGATAGTATCTCGGATAGAAGCTTTGGAAATTGCAATGAAATTAGAAGCATCACCAATTGAAGAAACTGGTGCGGGAATGGCACAAATTCAGTCGCAACTGGCCAAACCGTTGTTGTAGATCCAATATATCAATAAGGGGGAGGAGATTCGTGAAGATGTCTGGTGCACAAAATGTAGAACTAAAGGTCATCATAAGGGTTCGTGCCCAACTTTCTTGGACTACCTTACTTCTGGTGCGCCAGATCCATTAAATTCACAATGGATGCCATGATGTCGAGTCTATCAAATTAGGGGACACCGTTCAGAAGAATTTCCATATTTACAAAAGATAGCAAGTACACCTGCTAGCCTTTATTATAAGTTCTATCGATTTGTGAACCATGATGAAAAGGACTACAGAACATACCAGTTGCTGTAGAAAAAGACAGTAGATACCTATTTGATGAAGAATGATGAGCATATGCAAGCTGAGATGTCACATGTGTAGTTCCCTCAACCCACAGGGGGTGACAATTTTAGAGGTTGAGGCAAAGGAGGAGGATTTGGTCGAGAGAGGGGCCAAATTATCTGCTATAATTGTGGAAAAACAAGACACTATACTAGAGACTATAAAAATCCTATGTCGACATGTTCATATTGTAAAGCGCTGGATCATACTATTGAGGAATATCCACAACTGATTGCTAAATGGAAAGTCAAGGTCATTGGGAATCAGAACTAGATCCCAAATTCAAATCAGAGTGTTCAGAATATTTAGGCTGAGCCCCAAGAACCTACCATTGTTGTTTTAACGAGGGGAGGTGCTACAACCAGAGAGAATTGAGGAGAACCATGGCAAGTGGGCGAACCGTGTGGTAGCTAACCGTAAGGAGGTGACATATAGTGCACCATTGGTAAGCATACATATAATGTATCATTGGGAAGCATGCGATAGCCGTAAAGGAAGGGGTGGTGATAACTGTAAGGGAAAGTGAGAGGGTGACACAAGTGATCATTCCTTTATAATGATATAATGACCATATATTCCTTTCTTTTTGAAAATACATCCTTCATTGTCCGATGTAGACAAGTAGTCCCTTCCTTCTTTAACTTTAAAGCATAAAGCGATATTACGTATATTACTGATTACACATAATCTACCCAATAAATTCCTTTCCGTTAGTGCTAGTTGGTTGATTAGGATGCGAAATGAGATACAAATTAAAGAATGACGCTGATTGATTCGATATAAAGTGAAAGTGAAGCAAACACGAATATGACCTGTGCCACAAAAGAAAGTGCTCTTTGATGTTCGTAAGGAAAAATGAGTCTTCCTCGACGCATGAAACAAATTTGTGGATAGAAACCGTGCCTTGACATATGTTGTTCCTTTGATGACGAAGGTTCAGTCATCAACATGCCACCAAGTTTCGACCGGATAGTCCAAAGAAGTCAACGGGCCAGGTAAGCATTTTGAAGAATTTATTGAAAAGTTGTCTTTCACTTGTTAAAAATGAAGATGCTATGGTAGAGCTATCAACTCTAATCGAAGAACCTAAGAGCGGTATTTGATAGGAAAAGAATGTCAACCATATTCATAAAAGAATGAAGATCAATCAAGAAATACACATGAATGCTAAAATATGTGAGTATGATATGGATTTTATATTTATTCTCGACTTGGGGTCAGAGGTCAACACCTTGACTAAGTAGACGTGGGAGAGTATGGGAAAACCTAAGTTAGTATGGTCACCTGTTCAGCTCAGGTTAGCTAACTAGTTGAAGGTTCTTCATATCAGTCGACTACCACAGGTTCCTGTCGAGGAGGAAGGGCTTCGAACCTATGCAGATTTTGAGGTTATATAGATTGTTGATGATACAAACCCTTATCCACCACTCTTGAAGATCGATTGGGCTATTGAGAACCGGTCTGTCATTAATTTCAAAAAGAGGACCCTATCATTTGAAGACTCATAAATGCAAGTAGTTGTTCCAATCGACCCTCTGGAAGGCCAATGATATGTCGAACCAGTAAGAGGCGAGTATCATGAAGAGAATTTAGACACTACCTCCAATATATTTTCTACAATGGACGACTATATAAATCCTACAACTAATGGTAAATTGAGTTGGTGAAGTGTTAATTCATGTTCATCAGATTCAGGGGAAGCATTGGAAAATTGACAGAATCAGCTACATGAAGTGTTGATGAGAAAATGCACAAGAATCACAAAATATTTGTGATGGGTGGGTACTAAGGTATGTGATCTACCTACTTATGAAGGGTTACATAATTTGGACACTTTTTTATCAGAATTTGAAGACAAGGTATTAGAACCTCAACGACTACTATCTCTTGATGTGGCCCTAAAAGCTACACCAGCAAGATGGTGGGATGTTCATAAACAGCCCATGTCGGAATGGCCTCAGTGTCGAAGGCTCTTAGAGCTTTAGTTTGGTAAGAATATTTCTTATGTTGGTCATAAGTATAATGGCTTGAAGAGTCCCATCGACCACCTTGAGAACTGTTGCGTGGCATGGAGGTTGGTGCCTAGACATGAATGGGTACACTTTTTAATACACACTTTGGACACGATACCAAGAAATTGGTATACGTCAGTCGAGATGCAACGAGGGACCACATTATGGGATGAATTGGCTAATAGCTTCAAGCATACTTTTAGCTTTACAAATGAAAGTCTTTCAATTGGTGTTCCCTTGCAAGTTATCAAGACCAATATTTTTGAAGAGGTTTTTGTTCTAGTGTCGAGTCTACCACAGTGGAATGTGACAGTACAAATTCTGATGGAGTGTTATAATATATCTAGGGAACTTGAAGATGATGACCCATGCGAAATTCACATCCCCAAATATGAAGGTAGTCACGCACTGAAGGAACTGGGCCTATTGTCCGAAAAGTTGTTGAAGCCACTGAAAATAAAGAAAGTGAACATTGGGTCTCATGAGAATATGAAGTTTGCAAATATTGGGGATTACTGGTCACTGATGAGACTATCGGGAAAATCGCTAATTTATTACATGAATTCCAAGACATGTTCCCGACCAAGTTTGCAGAAATGAAGGGGATTGTTGGCAATCTGGGAGAAATGAAGATTCCCTTGAAACCAAATGCAAATCCTATCAGGTAGCGAACCTATATATTGAACCCAAGATACAAAGAGAAGGTTAAGGAAAAATTAGACATAATGTTGGATGCAAAAATGATTGAACCTATCGAAGAGTCAGAGTGGATCATCCCAATGGTCATACAGGATCAGATAAATAGTGAAGTTCATATCTATGTCGACCTAATGGAAATAAATGATGCCTGCCTGCATGATCTGTTTCCTACACCTTTTAAAGATGAGGTTTTGGAAAGTGCAGGGGAGAAAGACATGTATTCTTTTACTTATGGATTTTCTGGATACCATCAAATCTAGATTGCTAAAGAGGATCGACATAATACCACCTTTGTGATAGAATGGGGTTGTTTCCAGTTCATGGTAATGCCATTGGACTTAAGAACACACCTGATATTTTCTCTAGGATAATGATAGTTTCTTTTAAATATTTTGTTCATAAATTCCTAGAAGTCTAATTTGATGACTAGACAGTATATGGGTTGATTAAATATCATATTAAGAGTCTTTGCATGATGCTTGAATGGTGTAGATGGTTTCAGATTTCTTTAAATATGAAGAAATGCATATTTTGTGCTCCTTTTGATATTTTGTTGGGTCATGTTGTCTGTAGAGAAGGAATGCTGATGGAAACTGTGAAGATTGGGATCATTGTCGACCTACTGCCACCATCGTTGGTTAAACAATTGAGGACCACGCTAGGTCATACTGGTTATTACAAGAAATTTATTAGAAGATATACAGAGATCACGGATCCAATGGAAAATTTGTTGATTAAGGATGTGAAATTTTAGTGGAATGAAGAATGTCAAAAGAGTCTTGATATCCTTAAAGAGAGAATGGTCTCTACACCTATTTTAGTATTTCCTGACCAGTGGAAAGAATTTCATGTGCATATCAATGCATTATCTGTCACATTGGGAACTTTACTTGTACAACTAGCTGAGGGCTTTGTCGATCATCCCATTGCATTTTCTAAAAGAAATCTGTCAACTGTAGAGAAAAAATATACGACAATCGAACGGGAGGGACTTGCCATGGTATATGCACTCCAAAAATTTCGACATTATTTATTGGGTGGTCACTTCAATATGTTTACGGATCATTATGATTTGAAATACTTGCTCAATAAGCTGATGTTGGGGGGAATATCTATCGATGGCTCCTTCTCTTCCAAGAGTTCGAATTTGAAATTATTTTCAAACTAGGTAGGTTGAATGCAGGTCCCGACCATCTCTCAAGGTTAGAAACTGGAGAAGAATCAACTAGTCTAGATGATATTCTTCCTAACGCACAACCATTCATAGTAAATATGGTTGATGGTTACTTTGAATATATTATACATTTCTTGACTAAGAGAATATCACCCGAAGGACTTAGGACAATGCACAAGAAACAATTGGTTGTAAAAGCTGCAAATTTACAGCTTATAGCTAGACAATTATATAAGTTGGGATTATATGAGATACTATGTCTCTGTGTCTTGGAAAATGAGTGACTGATGGTGTTAGCTGAAGCTCATGGTAACATGGCAAGGGGCCACTATGCAGGGAAAGAGACATCACCAAAAATATTATAGGCCGAGTTATGGTGGCCTACCCTTCATTCAAATACGCTCAACTACTATCGCAGTTGTGATTTTTGCCAATGTACAGGTAAATCATCCTGATGGGATGAGATGCCACTGATACCACAGATAACATTGCATGCATTTGATAAGTTGGCTATTGAATTTGCGGGTCCCATTAATCCACTAGGTAGAATGACAGGTGCACGATATATAATTATTGCAACATATTATTCAACCAGATGGGCCAAAGTAGCACTAGTAAGAGATTGTGTTGTAGCGACTGCTGCCAGGGTTTTCTTCGATCATGTGGTAACTAGGTTTGGTTGTCTAAAGATCCTAGTCATGGGGGATCAAGGTACACGTTTTGTTAATAAAATGATTGAGGAAATGACTAAAGAATTCCAGATCCAACACATGAAGACAATGCCATATCATCCACATGCAAATGGATCTGTTGAAGTCTTTAACAAAATTTTGGGGCATGCACTCACCAAGATTTGTAATGTGAATTGTGATGACTGGAATCATAGAATACGTGTGGTATTATGGTATTATCACATGACATGTAATAAAATTACCGAACAAACTCCATTTCGATTAGTTTATGGGAAGAAGGCTATCATGCCAATGGAATATGTTATACCCAACTTAAGAATAGATGCAATTATTGAGATGACAGATGTGGGTGCCATTAAGGAAAGATTGTCTCAATTTATACAACTGGAAGAATATCTCTTTATTGCAAGATATCACCAACGAGTTGAGAAATATCGATAGAAGGATTAGAACGATTGACACAATAAGTTCAAGCAATTCTATCCTGGTGACTTTTTTCTTCTCCACGATAGTAAATTTTTAAAACATCTTGGTGAGCTACGTACACATTGGTTAGGACCATAAGTTGTCGATTATGTTATAGATCGGGTCGCATTTAAGTTACAAAGGTTATATGGTACACCCCTCGACGAGTTGGTAAATGGAAGTCGACTAAAACCTTATTGGGATAGTCGTACTTTGCTCGACTAAAGTTGTAGAAAAAAAACGTTTTACTTCTTTGTCGAGTTCTTGTATATAAGCTTTGAAATTGGATATTGAAGTCTTTTATAAGTTGTGTTGCAAGTCCAAGTTAAAGTTGTGTCACAGAAGAATTTGGCGACATGATTTTCTGTCAAATTTTTATTTAATGCATGGTAATAACTACTTTTATTGCACGTGGAGTAGTGGATTTAACGACGCTTTGTCATAAATGGTCAAAAATATTTTAGCGTGTAAAGGGATTAGCCGCCACCTTTTCCAATTTATTGAAAATAAGGTCTGAATAACTACCCATGTGACTAGACCGAGTGCTGCATGTGTAGAACTATTTCACCTACAAAAGATATTAAGTTGCTTCATTGTGCCAAAGTGTGAAGTGTATTAACATTAGAGGAAATTTGGGGTCTAAAATGGGCCTTATAAGAAAACGTGCCAAAATAAGTTTTTGTGAGTTGGAATTCAAGAACCAATAGAATTTCAATAAAATAAGTCAACCATAATGGTTGAATTGACATATTTGTCATTAAAAAAAACTACTTTTTTTGTTCATATTTTCAACATATCTCATTGTGTTTTTACTCAAATTTCAATCGGGAGAGCTCGTTGGATGCGAAATTTGATTCCACATCCAACGAGTACCCACACTGCATACTTTTGATGGACCCCGCTACCCCAAAAACAAGAAATACCTGAAAAAACGTGATGATGATGTCATCATCACGTTTTTTCAGGTATTTCTTGTTTTTGGGGTAGCGGGGTCCGTCAATCATCATCACGTTTTTTCAGGTATTTCTTGTTTTTGGGGTAGCGGGGTCCGTCAAAAGTATGCAGTGTGGGTACTCGTTGGATTCGGAATCAAATTCCGCATCCAACG
>LPNX010718294.1:224297-262740 GCA_001517045.1 Pseudotsuga menziesii
TCAAACCCCAAAATTCCTCTAATGGAAATATAGCTGTCTGCAACTTGTATGTGTCAGAAGCTTTCTACTATGGAAATTCTTGTGTCAAGTTCCAGCACTGCTATAGGTTTGGTTGTGGAGGTCCTACTTGCAATACCCATTGTCGAGGAGGCGTCGGAGGTTGTATCGTGACCAACCCCTATAAATCCTCTAAGAATGAAATGAACAACTGGTCGAGTAGTTCTCCCTGAGCAAAGATTCAAAGCTACACATGACACTGAAGATTCGGGGTTTGGTTCAACAATTATACTTTCGGGTTATATCATGTCGTGAAAGGATGACTCCCTATCTGGTCATTCATAAGAATGCTAAATATCCATTGGTATAGCAAGTCATCCCGCGAGGCGTTCATGTTATGGCAGATATCATGGATAATTTGAAGAAGTTGACGTTTGCCGACCATGATTTGAGGAAGTTCCTAGAACTATAGATGTCAGAGTGTATGAAATCATTGCAGTTGGTGGAAGGCAGGATGATTCAATTGGTTCCCATGGACTGGGCTCTGGGTTTGGAGAAGTCAAGAATTTTGTTGTTGTTGTACATGCCCCGTTTCGGTCGCACTACTAAGGTTAACACATGCATGAAGCATCAACTGGTTTGTTTCCATGGGGGATTTCTATGGTTGGATAAACAAATTTCTGTTGATTTCATGTGAGTGTTGGGGATTTAAAATACCTGAAGTAACAATTCCCCCCCAAGCCTCATATCCTTTACAATAAAGAGATCCGACCAAGACTCAATAGTCTTATTAGTATTCTTCAATTGAGAAAGCAACTGTAAACTTCAATGAAGCATAGGATCATCATTCCTGCAGAATCCAAATGGGGAATTGTAGAAGCGAGAGAAGCAATTTCGTAACTCGTATCAATAATTCATGAACAATAAAACACTCATGAGACCAATAATTGGAAATAATAATAATATATCCATTAATAAGTATTAATACACATATTCAGTAAATAATATGTAATACAATGGTTATACATATAGGAGAATTCAAATGCCTAAGATAAGATTCAAATCTACCAACTCAGACTGACTCCGGAAGTAACTTAGTGAAGGAAAATCACAACTAGAGCTCACTAATGCAACTTTAGAACTAAAACAGTTCACAGCCAATTAACTGATAAGGGTAGGTGAGAAAATGTGCCCTACTTCACCTGAATAATGGAAACTGGCGCTAGGATGACCGAGACTGATATAACTGATGGGAATCAGAGCATAACTAGACTTAACTGAATACCGACTAGGGTCAACTACTGGACATTGCTAGTGACACTCAGAGTGGGTTCCTAAATTATAAGGATTGGTCCCTGGGGCACCTAAACCCATGCATACAGGTGCAATAAGTGGTAGGTGTGCCCTAGGTGTGTCCCCCATGTACTAGTGGAGTGATGAATACCTCCTAAGCTAGGAAAATACACAAATATACTATGTGGTCAAAGGGAAGATTAATAATAATCTCAACACCCCCCCTTAATCTATACTTTGGAAAACCCGGGCCCTAGCAACTAAGACCAAAGGTCACCATATAATCTAAATGTAAAATTAAATGCTTAACAAACCAAGGAAACAGGGAAAACCCCATGGGACCACCCCCCGCTCAAACTAAGTAAGAAAAGTAGGATCAAACTTTCATTCGAAGAGAAAAATTTCTTCTTGAGTAAAAACTTGTGAACATATTTCTGCAATTTACATATCTGTGGAGTAGTAATGCAATGTAATGGTCCTTGTGTGCACTAGTATCCTGAGGCTGTGCATGTGAACTTCTCCAAACTAAATGATTATGTTTGGAGGAATTTTCTTCTTTGGAAGAACATGAATATGCTCAACTGAATCAAGAACATAGACAACTACATAATAGATTGTGGGACCATGTAGAGAAATTGAGATAGTATGAAAAAAGAGCAAAAATGACTGAGAATTAAAACCATGTGAGGTAAACCCAAGCAACTTAGATGTTGCAGCTTTGAACATTGAACCATGTGAGGTAAATTTAGCTCCAGATGTGAGGAGAAATTTTCCAAGCAAATGCAAGAGGTCTCCATATTTACTATGAGGAGATGAGCATGTGATCATGTGAGGAGAAGACATGAGAACAAGGAGAGTGATGTGTGAGACTTATAATTTGATCTAGATTTGAAAATATCCATGAAATCACAATCTTTCATATAAAAAAACTCATGAGAAGAAACTGACATCGAATCCCCCACAACAAGTTTGAAAGAGACTTGGGGTACTTGATTTTTCACACCAGTATTGATGAGAACAGTCACAAGCATGAATGAAATGTCTTGAAACTTGAAATTCGAACCAAATAAGGTGACATCAGATCCAATAATGAGGAACAAAGGTTCCAAGTGCGCCACTAAGATGACATATGGACTACTTTCTCCTTCTTCAATAAAACTCTGAGAATTGGTGAAAGAAATCAGGTAGGAATTTGCTGGAAGCACTAGATCAATGAGGGTGAATAGATCACTCCTAAAATCTGACATTTCATCCAAAACATCCAAAATATCACTTTTATTCACACCAGTAGCATGATTGGAGAGAGAGGAATCAAATTTCTCTTCAACTCCTTAAGTAATCACTGGCAAACTTTGCACAAAATTTAGAATAGAAGAATCACTGGAGAATGACTAAGTAGGATGGAAGGATATTTTTTCTTCAACAATGGAGGTTTGAATGTCTTCTTCTAGATCAGCTGTATGAGGAGATGATATATCAGAGATCCCATAAACTTCTAGAGCAACATGAGAAGGAGTCACTACAAAGATACTTTCACCAATTCGAATCAAATGAGTTGAATATTATGATATTTCTTCATATTATACAACTTCATCAGAGAGAATTGAGTTCGATACATTTGAAGGAAGAACACTTGAGGAGGTTCTGGATTCGCTATAGGTATTATCTACTTCTTTCTGCACACCAAAGGCTCTATCTATATTTCTCCAGAACTCGAATGGATACTTAGAAGATTCCATGAGATAACGCATGTTAGGAGTCATTACCATACACATACTTCCATATGCTCTATCACAATCATTTAGCCAATCATTTTCCTCTTCATAAGATTCTTTACCAGGTCCAAAAGACACATCAAGGAGATCATGGCTCTCAAGATATGCAACCATATTCAATTTCCACTCAGCATAATTGAATGGTGATAGAGGAGGAACTCATTTCAAATCCATTTTGAAGTTGTACAATAGATGTTTCTGCATTTTTCTTCTTCAAGTTCAGGAAAAAATTTGAATCCAAGAAGTTGTATATGTAAGTCAAATCATTTATGTAAGCTTAAATAAAAACTCAAAAACGTGATCGATGTCATGTTGTTAATTCAATCACAGATTATTCTAAGTCAACGGAATCAAATTCTGTCGAAGACTCATTTGAAATATCGAAGATATATTTCAAATCATATAAGGAACTTGACCTCATCCCGTGGAGTGATAAATATCAAGCAGAAATGGAGGGTACATACAGACACAAGCTGTTGAAAAACTCTGATATTCAACTGAATATATCTCTCAAACCAGAGTTTCAAATTGAATTCCATGAAAAAACCATTTCAGATAATGGAAATACCTTTCAAACAAGCTATGGTAGGCCCTCTAATATGATATATAGACTTTGTGGTACCTCTTCAAAGTTGGATACGATTTTCAAATTTTGTTGTTGAAATTGTATCTGCAAAAACAATTCAATTTGAATAAAATTAATTCAAACACTCTCTACTTTGACATGTGCACTTTCTATGGGTGCATCGCACCTGGATAGAATTCTCTGGACATAATCTAGAGGGAGAAATGCAATAATTCTAGGATTTATGTGGAATCCAATAGCTTCTGGTGCATCAATGGAAGCTTCTAAGGTTTGTTGCTGGCCTTGATACCTACTTTGATACCATGTGAAATTCAATGAAGCATAGGATTATCAGGCCTACAGAATTCAAATAGAGAATTGTAGAGAAGAGAGAAGTAATTCAGTAACTCATATCCATAATTCATGAAGAATAAAGCACTCATGAGACCAATAATTTGAAATAATGACCATATATCCATTAATCAGTATTAATCCACATATTTGGAAAATAATATGTAATACAATGGTTATAGATATAGGATAATTCATATTCCTAAGTTAGGATTTGAATCTACCAACTCAGACTGACTTTAGAACTAACTTTGTGTGGGAAAATCACCATTAGAGCTCATTAATGCAACTCCGGATCATTAAAACAGTTCACAACTAGTTAGTTGATGAGGGTAGGTGAGTAAATACACCCTACTTCCCCTAAATCATGGAAACTGGCACTAGGATGACTAAGAGTGATCTAACTGATGGGAATCAAAGCATACCTAGACTTAACTAAATACCAACTAGGGTCAGCTGCTGGACACTGCTGGTGGCACTCAAAGTGGGTTCCTAAATTATAGGGATTGGTCCCTAGGGCACCTAAATTCACATAGACATAGTAAGTGGTTGATGTCCCCTAGGTGTATTCCCCATGCACTAGTGGAGTGATGAATATATCCTAAGTTAGAAAAATAGACAAAGAGACTATGTGGTCAAAGGGAGGATTAATAATAATCCCAACACCGACAACATATTTTCACTCAGGATAGGTACACGATAGACGTCAGATATATGACCGTGTTGAAATTCGACATATCCATTTCCAATGACAATGAGAGAGTAATCATCGATGACATAAATATTGTCTTCAGGAGCACCACTTAAGGAAGAGAACATAGAAGCATCCTTAGCCAAATGACAAGTACATATAGAATCCACTATCCATTCAATATGATTGGTGCAGTCATGTAATTCCTAGGAAGTGATGACATAGAAGGTATAATTTTCACGATGTCGATTGGTCAAATGTTTAGTCAAGGAACTATCCTCTAGGTGCTTGACCTTTCCTTTTAAGTCCTTCATTTTATTCCAAAATTTATTCTTGACATGTCCCACCTTTCAACAATATTAGGAAGCCTTCTTCTTCCAACTCTTCTTTATTGACGATGACTCTTAAGTCTTCCCTTGTGTAGGTTGTTTGACACATTTTGGTCATTGATCCGATCGACCATGTTCTTTAAGGTTTTGCTTGACATTCCTTTTCAACAAGTAAGCCTAGTTTTTTCCACCAAGCTCCCCCTCTTTAAGCAACTTCTGTTGGCCCTTGATCAACAAATCACAAAAAGTATCAAAGGTAAAATAATTACCATCTTTCTTATTTGACATCTAATTATTCCAAAAGGAGGAACAAAAGACATCACATGGTGTCTTCAATTTCATTAAAACAATCTCAATGAGTTGTCCATCCTTCTTTAGAAAATATTTTCTACATATACCCAATTTCAGTTGTAGATCCTTGATAGGATATAAATAGTCCTCAGTCTAATAAAAGGAAAGAGGTTCCAAAGAGATACACTCCTTTTCTATCTACATTACTTCACCTTAATTAATCTTGTTGAACAAAGTCTTCAGCTTGGTCTAGATGACACGAGGATAGTCGATCCCACTTGTATGAAAGTGAATCTCCCTCGAAATGTAGGTGGTGATAACACTTAGAACGTTTTCCTTAATGGTGATAGAAAACTTAGCATCCACATTTTTCAGAATCAACAATAGCAGTCTTCTCGAGCTGCCATAGTCCTTTGCTCTTCAACAAGGTCTCCATATTTGTTTCCCAGATAACATTATTATGTCCATTGAGAACAACAAGTTCTATCTTGAATTCCATCCTTTGATCTAACAGATATGATCAAAGTTTAGGTAGAGGTATAAGTCAACAAATATTCTTTCCAGAGTTGATCAAGTTTAGATACAACTTAGCATGATTTGCAGACAACAGGGGTAGGTGAAATTTTTTTGCTTTGATACCATGTTGGGGAAACCTATGAGCATGAAATATATAAAAAATTGTTAGAAAAAGAAGGGAACAATATTCCAAGAAGAAAGGTGGTGTCTAAAGACACTGTTGAAGCACTTAAGCACAACGCATCATGATGCATAATGATCACGTTATACGTATCAAAGCAATATATTAGGAAAATCATAGGATCTACTATTTATAGTTTCCAGATCTAACCAACTCCCTGAAAGTGAGGAAGATATGGTCCACAAGTAGGGGTCTTTGGTCCAAACCGTTTTCATAGAATACACAACATCCCAAATTTTAGTTGGCTTTTGTAGTTGTGTCGACCACGGTCATGTCGACCATTTAGTCATTTGTCCAACCAACAGTTCAGTCGATTTTTCGACTCTAGTCAACTGCTTCGCTAGTCTCCTGTCGTATAATGATTGATTTCCTCTATAAGATCCAGAGGTGTGATGAACAATCAAGACTGTAGGTTCCAATATTTAAATTTTAAGCCTTCAATGCTCTTCAGGGCCTATTTTATCCTTCATGGAATGGCAGAACAATTTTTTTCGTGCAAAAAGAAATTAAATTTTTATCAAGCCCTTGACTAATGAAATTGACCATTGTTTTGCAACTTTGCAATTGAATGGTTGCTCCAATTTTCACCTATCAAATTTTTGGATGGTTGAGAATGGATGATTAGGCAGAATCCTAAGAGAGTCTGCCACACATTCCATCAAGATTATTTTTCATCATTTAAATCATGATAGTACTTTTAAAACATTTAAATTTAAGTTTAAATGTTATTGCTACATTACATGTAGCTTCTTTCATCTAGTTGTTGAAATTTCCTCCATATGGGTTCTTAGGTTATTTGGGTTAGACATTGCTTATTAAAAACCATAGAGTTGAACGATACAAATTTATCATTATATTGAGGAATTTAATTACATTGCTATTAATATACGATGAAATTTTGATGTATTATTACATTTCCAATGAAATGAATGGTTTATTTTAACATGTCATCATTGAATGGTTCAATATATCCTTTCCCTTCAAAGTGAAATAGGACCCTACCCTTCAAATTTAATCCTTTTATATATGTTCTCTATGTATTATACATAGTTTTATTTTCAACAAGGAAAAATATTGTATCTTGTTATTCAAACTTTGAATCAAAGATACATATATATAACCATTCGAATCATAGTACTTTTAAAAACAAAGGATCCTCAATAAAATACTTTCATCTCCAAAGGTGAGTTCTTCCTATACAAGAAGACTACATCCAAAAAGAGCTTAAAAGTACAGAAAACCCTCCTTCATAATTTTGAAATTTTGTTTAATTTGTGTACAGTATATTTTTGAAAATTCTATTTTTTAAAATTTTGAACTTTATTTGACTAGTTCAATAAAATGCATTCACAACCCTTATTGTTTAGTATTTTTGAGTGATATCAATTGGATATAGTGTTTTTTACTATTTTATACCTTCATGTACCTTTATTTTTCCAATTTTGGAAAAAAAAGTCTTGCGATGGAAAAACACTACAAGGTTGCTTGACTATAAGGTTGTTGATGCTAGTATTCTTTAAAGACCCCAATTATCCTTGTCCTTATATATGTTGAATTTTGTTGAACTTTTATCTTTAATATTTAAATTTAGAATTATTGAGTACTCGAAATCAATTGAACAATCATACACATAAGCATTCACACATAACACAGTATGTACATCGGGGAAAACCAACAAAACAACGAGGGAGAAAAACCCCAACAAATATCCTTAGCACAATGATAAGTAGTAGAGAATGTATTTTACAATTGCAAATTACAATTGGAACCCTAGGTGTAAGATAGGAGAGAATTCCAAACACCCCAGGTGTAATCACTGAGCAATAGAAAAAAAAGAAGGATTGGATGATTAATTGTATGCTTTGCTCACACTTAAATACTCAACTTTTTGGCCTCATGCAAAAATTAACAAATGCTTCCATGGAATAAGGTGGTCTCATGCATAATATAGCGAATGTCTGCGTGGAGAAATTTCTTTTCACCTCGAACTCATTGATCCTGCACAACAACTGCACAATGCCTTTCATCTTTGACATTATATCTTTGCTCTTCTGACTTCAGGATGAACTCACCCTCCAATTGGATGCTAGACCACTTAGTTAGGATGATAACTTAAGTGTTGTCATTCAAGTGTTGTAACTCAAGTGTCATCTTTTATTTTAGCATAAGTGTCATCTTTTGGTTTAACTAAAGTGTCATAATGCAAAACACTTTTATTAACTACATCTTCTTTATTAACACTTAGCTAATTCTCTTAACTGAATATCTACTTGATTGCATCATTGAAGTGATCAATTCAAGTTCTCCTTAATTAGCTTGAGTATTCTTTGTTAATATCACTTGGGTTAATCATATCGAGTTCTCCTTAATTAACTAAATTCTTCATCTGAGCAATTCAAATTCTATTCATTCACAATGCAATTTATCTTTATCTTTATCTTATCTGCATGGTCCACATGTGCCAATTTTAATTTATCTATCATATCAATTAAACTAAGGATATTTTTCTAATGATGTGATCATAATGTTTTACTATCATTCCAAGTGGTCATTGTAGTGGATATTTCTCTTCGGCTATGTGCAAAAGCACCAACCTTAGACCAGAGGGATCTAGAGGTAAAGTTCATGGTGTAAGGGAATTCATTCAATCTTGACTTACTTAGAAAACAATAAACAAACTATTTTTTAGATTTTCTTTTAATTAACAAAACAAATGCAACTATTCATACCTTTGTAAATGGGCCATTGCATCCATTTTAGGATTTGGTTTAATGGATTCTACGATCCGGTTCTCCTATTTTTCTCCAACCAGGCTTGTCAATGGGAATGGAATCAAGGATTTTATGGAGTAAATTCAACATACAATGTGATGTGGAAATATGTGGCAAAAACACGACAAACAAAAAGTGTGACTAAAAGTGTTTATCGAGAGACCTTCACAATGTATTTATAGGATGATCCAAGATTTTGTTGCCCATGGTATTGGTCCATGGTTTTATGTAGAGCATGATATTGGTCCATGGTTTATGACCCATTCTTATTTTAGGGTTTTTTGGTCCTTTTTTGAGAGGATGGGGTTTTTGTTGCAATAAATGCACATCTTTCCTCTATTTATGAGGGAAGGAATCATGATTACTTGGACCAATTTGGAGGAAATTTAATTGTGAAGGTCAAAATGGAGGGAATAATGATGGGATTATGATGTATAATTATTGTGTCGATGATAGAGAGCTATGCGGACAATTTTTTGTGTTAACAGATTGCCCCCTGATGTGTGAGGGAAGGAGCTCATCGTATGGCTGACAAACATCATAGGATCAAGGAGAAATTGTGACAATGATGGAGAAACAAGAGAGAACCGCGAAGAGTTGGAGTCTCCTCATTTGAACTGTAGTGGCTTTTGGTTTTTATTGTTTCTCAAAATGGATGAGGTACATATAATATCAGACATATATATGGACGAGGTGGGCATACCCATGATCATATCAATGTCTCAATAGAAAAATGGGGTTCAAGGCTCAAACAAGGGGATATGATCAATACATATAACTGGTAGTACATAATGGTGGTGTCCTCGATAGGAGGTTGAATACAAATATACTAATATGAAGAACTAGCACATAGAAACAATGGCATTCTCTTGGAATGCAATATCACAATAACTGATGCGCTATTGAATCTGAGGGTGTACACAACTGCATGGACTCAATGATAGAGAGTCAGAATGTCTGAGGTATAATAAACGACATATGATACTGTAGATATAAAAAAGCATGATACTAAGGGGATTTTGAGCATTGTCGCCAACACAACCCATATATCACATAGGACATGAAAATTTATGGGTCCCAAAGAGACTCACAAATGTGCGAGAGTCAAGTGATAACCGGGGTCTTCGACCAAATAATGAAGGAACCAATACCCTGTACGAATCTCAATGGTGCGATAATGTAGCTGAAGTTGAGCACGTGAGACACAACCAACCCAAAAGGCACTAAGGACTACTTTCAAGTCATCCAACGGACTCATCAATGAGGTGGATGAAACCAAGATACAGGGACCTCTGGGTCTATCCTTTAGAATAGATGTGTGGACGTTGACAAAGGGAGACCTGCAACTACCAAGGCAGTGATGTTCCCTTGATAGAAGCACAAGGGGGATGACCAGAGATATGGAACCATAATGGGATTGAGACACTGAATGGGGAACAAGGGTAGGGGAGTACGAGGGACTCAAAAT
The DNA here is from genome assembly GCA_001517045.1 of Pseudotsuga menziesii. Lineage (NCBI taxonomy): Eukaryota > Viridiplantae > Streptophyta > Pinopsida > Pinales > Pinaceae > Pseudotsuga > Pseudotsuga menziesii. Next base: position 234,526 of record LPNX010718294.1, read on the forward strand.
TCCTTTGTTTAGAGTATAAAAAAAGGGATGACCTGGTAGCAAATGGCACTGACTCATGGGGAGGGATTCATAGTTGTGGAACTAGGGAGATGATTGCAATGGGAGATACTTGGGGAAGGCACTAGAGAAGTGATATACAGAGGATATAAGGGAGACTCATTGCAAAGTACTTTGAATGCAATATGGGTGGGAACCGAGAGTCACCATTTGGGCCTTCTTCATAGTTTAAGAAGCTCGAAGAAGGGATAGAAGTATGCTCAGTATGATACTGTCTCATGGATTTGTGTCGAGCCCAAGATGACAAATGATCGATGGTGTTTTCATGTATAGAGAATATGAAAACATGAAGAAGACTCCAATGGGTTTCGTTTTCGTACAATAGTCTCCTAAGCTTGAAAAAGGATAAAAGTGTTCAAAGGACGACTCTCCCAGCCAAAAGGGGCAAAGAGACTTCTTTTTCATAGGTAGTCCAACCAGGCCGAAAAAGGATAAACCTATATTGATTGAACAGTCATTCATATAATTTTACGAGCATGAATGGAACCAAGTTTGCTCAACGATCTTTTCTTTATGAGAGGGATGGAAAAGAGCTTAAATACAACCCATAAGTGAGCTTTTTCGTAGGGCATAGTCCCAATGTCCAAAAAAACATAAAATGATACAAATGGAAACATTCCTAACTGTAAGGTGCTAGGGTGGTGCTTTTCTTTAATTGGTCTACATAGTAAAAAAAGGGATAAATAATACCACATAAACACCCTTTCAAATACTTTAACGAGCGTGAAAGGAAGCAAGCTTGGTCGTCAATGTTTTCATTCTTTAAGGAGTCAGAAAAGTGCTTAACAAAAAATATGTAATGGTTAGCCAAGCAAGGAGGAGGTGTTCAATGTGCCAAAATAGGTGATGTTTGGTAATTACCAACCATAGTGTCATCGACCTCAACTATTGCACACATGTGGGTGTGGATAAATGACAAATCAGGACAATTTTGAGTAGTGTGGCGAAGGACATTGCATAAGGAACAAGTAGGAGATGGACGTGGTTATGTAGGGACTTTTGGTGCCTTTCCCCTAGTCTTTGTAGGAGGAGGGGGTGCAGGAGTGGATGAAGGAGCAGCTGGTTGTGTACCAAGAGGTGGATGTGACACTGTCTCAATAGGTTGGACTGGTGTCAGCACAATTTGTGGTGTCGGGCTAGGGTTGGGTGGATCAAGGTACCTCATTGGAATTCCCAAAGTTAATCCTAGAAGGTTAAGAGTAGCCATGATTGGTTTAATCATGATTCCAAAGGGTGTAAAGAGAAACGAGATGGTGTGTATGGGAGATGAACCCCAATAATTCCTCGGAGAAAGACTGGGGGTGGGCTCAGTTTGCGGTTGGGGCTCTGGCTGAGGCTACGATGAGGTCGAAAGTTTACTAGATGTGATGGTGCACAAATCCAATATTTCAGTTGTAGAGGGAGGAGGTGATAGGGAAAAAAAGGTTCCAGTCAAAGGGGCGCTGGTAAACATGAATGGACCAACAACAGACAGGGAGGGGATGGATGCACTATCGATGGTGCTGTCGATGGTAGGGAGAAGATGCTCCATAGTGGTTGATCCTTTAGGATCCTAGTACATCAAATGGTCAATGGTCACAATATTCCCATCGTGGGGGAACATCATGAGTCGGAATATGGATGAAGTGACGGTTCACATTATGTACATGTAACTACGTCCAAGGAGCAGGTTATAATCTAGATGGGATTCACAACCTCAATGTCGATCAACACAGTTTTACCTACCAACTTAGTGGGGACATTCATGAGAAAACCTTGCGGTTGGGCAATGGGAACATCGTAAGCGTGTAGGGTGGTGGTTGAGGGTTGAAAGGTTGGGGATTTTGGATTCTGCCAAATGAAGGTTGACATAACGCAAGTGGATGCACCCTCATCGATGATACATTGATGAATGACCAAATTTCGAATGGTGACAGGAACCTGGAAGACTACAGATGAAGGCATTCGAGGTTCTCCTTGATCCAAGTTGAAAGTGATCAACCTAGAGTTAGAGGGGTCAATGGTACCTAAAGAAAATAACAAGGCTTTGTGTTGCGGAGGATATGGCAGAGGGAGACTAGGCCAAGTCATCGAAAATACTGTAATTGAGAGCGGCTCTAGTAGTGGAGTTGTTCGCAACGCGAAGAAAAGGGAACCTAGGGACTTTGGCAGTCCCGTTCGTGTAGGGTCTCGAAAAATTTAAGGACATATCGAGAAAAGTGGAGGTAGATGTTGTGGAGGGATTACAAGTTTTCGTGGTGGAGCCATATTAGTTTCGTTGAGTCTGTAAGTTAACGTTAGAAGATAATGTCATAATATGATGGACACCAGGATTGATGGGTTGACTCAAAGAAACGGTTGTGGTAATTTGTTGTACCAATAGTTGGGTTTCAACCACTCCTTGATTCAGTAATGGGTTCTGCAGCACCATAGGTGGAGGATCTTGTGGTGTCAGGTTTGGATGTTCTAGAGTGGTAACAATGGTTTCACGTTGATATACTTCATGTAATAGGTGGAAGACTCGATGTAACTGGGGGCACTAGTGTGTATAGTGGCCATAAACCTCACAAATGGTACACAAATGGTTAGTCCATAACTAAGGGTTCTTCCCAGGTCTAGGTGGACATTGGAGGTTCTGTGCAGGGGAATTGGCTCTGTTGTTGTTATGAGGGTTGGGTTGTTGACCGCCCCCTTGAGGTTGGTTGTTTCTCCAGTTCCTACCTCTCTGTCTTCTTCCATTCCCTTGTTGGTTATTGTGGGAAAGTTGATTGGGGAGGTTCATTTGAGTGTAGACTTGTCCTTGAGGAACAAGAGGAGTTGGGGCAGAAGCAGTTGTAGGCTGCACAGGTGGTGGGTAGTAGGAAAGAGTGGTTGGAAGGGCTACAAAGCCTATCATTTGGCCATTACAAGAAGGTGACAAGAAATTCGGTCCATGAACGTAAGGAACGGGTGTGGGAGACACATATGAAGGTGTGGATCTAGACTGAGTCGCTGGGTGTGAAAAGTCAGGGGAATAGTCGGGTTCAGAAACACTAGGGCTGTTACCAGAGTGAGGAAACATCGAAGGAGAGGGCATGTATAGGTGGGGGTGCTGGGTAGCATATCCATTGACTCCATTAACAACATGGGATGCCACCAACATATCTTACCATGAGGATCCAACACAAGGAGCATCAGGTATGATGGTGTAAAGGTAACCCGATTGGGAATAGATAAGGTTGAATTGTTGTGCTTTGAGTATTGCTTCTTCCTCGGTTTTTTGGCGCTCAAATGCAACGTACTTGGTGATAGGGGAGTAAGGTTTTAAGAAAACAATCAAGGAAGATCCTGTCATCTAACTGGATTTTGCACAAAATACAATGCCGATGCCACTCATGGATGTGATCTGTGATATGGGTAGTAATGTTCTGTCTACAAGATAACAAGATTTCCAGGCCCTCATCATAACAAATGTGTAGCTGGATGTACTAGACGAACATCAAGGCTAAAGAATAAAAATAAGGATAAGTGGCATGGGGTATCTCAATGTACCATTTGGCTGCAACACAAGTTAGTGTGCACTGGAATAGACATAATCTAAAAGAATTGTCCACTATGTTGTTGGAGGAATACCATAAGTGGAATGACATGATATGGTTCGACTAAGGGTCTTCTCCCACCTTTCCCTCAAAATTAGGGATGTTTGAAGGGATTTTGGTAGGCTTGGGAGGCCACAACAAGTCGTGATGGATGGGGTCATTCGTTAACCTCGCCAAATATGGTAGGTTGACAGTAGACATGAATGACATACTAGGACCTGGACTAGATCTGGGAGGGACAACAATGGTGTTGGGGCCGACGAGCATGTAGTTACCATGAGAAAATGAGGGTTGGTAGGGATGACTCCCAATAACAGAAGTAGTCATTGGAATGGTGTGAATAGGAGAAATAGTGGTAGATGGGCCAGTTCCCCCATGCATGAATGTAGGAACGGTGTGAACCATGGTGGCTGGAGTGGGGCCACTACTAGTGGGTAGCGAACCAACAAGAGTGTGAATGAAGATTCATAGGACTTGATATGACTCACAATAGGACTTGATATGACTCACAATTTTGACTTGATATTGCTTACAAGTATGAAGAATGATTCCTAATGTTGTACAAACAATAGGAAGTAATGTGAATAAAAATTGAAGCCATTCTAACTTGCTATTTGAAAATCAAAGAAAGTTACGGATAAGGAGAAATGAAATTATGCTAGGGCCGTGATTGATTTTTGAAAACTTCATCTATTAAGATACCAAATAGGATCATAAAAATAATGCAGGTTTAACATTGATGGAAGAATACAATATGACACATGATTCAAACCCTCTAGGAAATTCTTTGTTTTGCTCCTCTACCTGAATAGGGTAGTCAATCTTGTTCACTTTAGGAAAATGGAAGAACAAAATGGGGGCAAATTGTAATGTAATCAAATTGAGATCGATATTAGCCACACTTGCTCAAAAATGAAGAAAAGATGAAATTAATATTTATACACCTTTTCAAACCACATGTTAATAAATTGGAATACTTCCTGCACCAAGGGTAGCCAAAAAGGGAAATTAAATGCTTTACCATCAACCATGCCACAGTCATTAGACTCCTGACTAAAAATATCAAAAGAAAATGTTGACTCAAAATAGAAAACATACAAGAGGAATTCAGAAGTTGGGATGGGAGGGTGGATTGAATACATGTATTCTCTCCCATGTAGTTTATGGCAATTGACCTTGGAATATGAGAGGCAAAGGTTTTTAAATCAATGACACTCCTAATTCCATAAATAATCTCAAACTTCGGAACATGGTAAAAGTTCACATTATGGGAACAAGAGAGCACCACCTTATCAAGATCAAGGATTGAGTGAAGGATATATATATATATATTCAATGTGGTTCACTCGCTGGCTTGATTGACGGGTTACATCCACGGAATAATTTCTGGCGGACCCACCCGAAGGGGCCTCACACCCGCGGCCTCTGCGTGCCTAACCCCAAGAGAGTCGATGAGAATGGATCCTGCAACCTCACATGCTGGGAGGCCTAACTACGAGTACTCGACCGATTGAGCTAACTCTTGGGGCTTGAGTGAAGGATATTATCAACATTAAGTGAATAATTCTTTGAGGATTCTTTGTAAAGAATTGGACAACTTGAAGATCGTAATAAAGAACACTCTTGGTTAGACTCGCTCATAAGCAATTGGTCTTCATTAGATTTGTCATTATACTCAATAGAGACCGAATCATTATCATCCATTTGGAAAGAAAGTAAAGTGATAAGTTCATATTTAGGCTCATTATCATCCTCACACATTTTTATAATTGACTCCTCAAATGATATTTGCTTATTGCCTTGATCTTCTTGTTCTTGAATAATATGATTATGATCAAAATTGAGACTTTGAATGATTAAACATTGATTTGAAATTTCGTCAACTAAATAATGATTGTGGAATTTCTCCTCAGAAATATATTCAACAGACTAAAAAATGGGATGCTCAACTTCATACGTTTCTTCATGATGATCAATGAGCACCCCTTCATGAGTCAAATATAGCTATGTTCCTTCTTCATGCAATGACGTGACACTTGGGTACACTTTGGGATACCAAGTAGCATCATCTCAAATATATAGATACTATATTTCTTAGTATATTATGGAATATACTTTGGAAAAAGATGGACACTTCCTTAAATATGTCTACAACATTCCATTAACAGACGGATGGACAAACGAAAGTAGTCAATAGGACTTTGGTACAAATTTTGAGAGGTTTCAATCAGAACCATTTGAAGACTTGGGATGAAAATGTGATCTACATACCACACTCTTATAATATATCACTCCACACTTCCATTGAGAAGTCCCCTTTTGAAACTTGATTTGGACACTTGCCACCTTCACCTTTACATCTTATTTATGGACAACAAGGGGGAGAAAGGGAAGACACCACACGTGAAATAGTAAGAGCTGAAAATTTCATTGATAAGATTAGGTAGATTCATTGAAAAGTATATGAGGCACTATAGAAATCACAAGAAAAGTACAAGGCAAGACATAACCAACACAGGGTTGAAAAATTATTCGAGTATGGTTACACATGAACAAGGAATGACTATAGGGTTTTGATAAGAAGATCATGACTATGATGTATGATACTTTTGAGGTATTGGACAAGGTGGGAGATAATTCCTATAGACTTAGTATACCCCCATACATGCACATTTACTTTGTATTGAATGTGAAAGATGTGAAACTCTATGAATCTTCCATGTTGGATAATGAACATGAGCAAGTATTACCTTCCTTAGAGGACTTAGTACTAGAGGATCAGACAGAGTTGAAAGAAGACACATTTTTGCAAAATAATTCAAAAAATACCATGCATGGACAATATGAACTCTAGTCGATGGGTCTTAAAGGACAACTTCTAGGAAAGGCTAAATGGTACTCCAAGGAGAAGGTAGAGGAAAATTTTTCTCACCTCTTTGAATAAAATATTTGGAGGACCAAAAGCCTCCCAAAATGGGGAGGTGTGATAAAAAATGGATCAATATATAAGTTGTCACCTAATTGGACCTTTTGAGGATTGAAATATTGGATAAATGGGCTTGTAGGGCCCATTTTATGGGCAGGACTCATTTTGCATATTTGGGGTTCATAACCTTTCAAGGCCTATTTGATGGTCTAAATGGATTATTTTGGATAAAATAGCTCATCGCTATGCAATGGGTTATCAGGTAATTTTACACTTCAATAACTTTCCAACGGTCTAAAGATTGCCTCAATTGGAGTTTGTATGTAAAAATTATGCCTCCTGCAAGATGACCTATATAGTTGACCACCATTGTACCGAGTGGATTCCACATCAGCTCTCATTTTTCACACATATGGAGCTATTTATGTGTGGACCTTCAACAACATTCTATAAATACCATAAACCTAACCCTAATCGAGAGTTGAGGCATGCAAAAACCCTATAACTAACCATAGATGCCTATCGGGGTAATGTTAAATACCAAGCCGTTAGAAGAATAAGGGGGAGCCATTCTTTTTGTGTATTGTATTGTTCCATGTTGAGCAATAGCATGGGAGTCACATTCTAGAGAAAACATAGGAGATGTGAGATCTTGTAGTATCCATTTTGGCTACATAGTCATTGGTAACTCTATAGAGAGTACCATTTCCTTTGTATTTTCATTTTGATATGAAGAGCAAGGCATAGTCCTAATTTGTGGCCAGTTTTTCTCCATAGTGGTTTTTCCCAGGGTATATCTTGTGCTTTTATGTAAATTGTGTTACTTATTTTCTCTAGTTTTTCTTTCAGTTCCATTTTATTCAGTATTTTATGAAATTAAAATTAACTCTATGGACTAAGTTGTAAGATCTGTTGTGATGAACCTGTCCAGTGGAATATTCATAGTAGTTTACGAATTAGAGTGTCAACTAGATATAGGAGTTACATGCGAACTAACTCTTGTATATAGGATATTTACTATGTTATATACTAATGAAGAATTCTACTCTTTGATGCTTCTTTTGTAAAGTGATCCTTTTTGTAGTTTTGTTCAGTTTCTTTGGATTAGTGTTGTATGCTCTTTGGCTTCTCATCATAATATAATGTCCTTTTTCCTATTAGTTCTACTATATTCCACGACTATGGTCTCTTTGGTTGTTTACATCTCCAAATCAAAGCTTGCAGGATCTCCATTGTATACTTTGATTTCAAACGAAATGACAAGTATAAGCTTTTTTCTTCAAATAAAAAATACATAATAATTAAAACACACGACAAAACACTAAGAGTTTACCCTAGAAACCCAAATGTGAAAACCATCATTCAAATCGTTGTGTAGTCTATTTTGGAAATATCAAGTGCATCCTCCTCTCCGGGCCAACAAAAATCCCTTTGACAAATTGTTGGCATGGAAAAATTGTTGCCTTCAATAATAAGGGTTACCCCTAGTGAAAATTCTGAATTAGGCCTAACATTGTTTGGGATAGGGAACCCATCCAGATTCTATCTTGACAACCATTACTAAGTTAAATGTTTCAATTGTAAATGAAATTGACTGTAAAATTCGAAATCATACTATGCAGAACATATTTTCTTCTAACCTAACCTGGCTTGGAGTGTGAGCCTACTTCAGGGAAATGCAAGACACCAATTGCAGCAGGGGTAATTAATTTTGTCAATAGAAAGTTTGTTTTAATGAATACAACAAATTTACATATGTTAATAGTAAAGAAAATCAAGAATAGTCTATCCTTGTATTTATTGTAAGAAATCTTACAACAATAAACTCATAGTGCAAATAATAGTAAAAGACAACAAAATTGAAGAAATGAAACATAGAATATTCCATATTAATCAACACACTAATACAACAAATTCTAAAGTAAAGATAAGCAAGAAGTAGTTCACAACCTACAACTATATAATCTAAATTCTCATGTACATGGCCATGAAGGATTCTCATGATTAAATTCCCCGAAATTGCTTTTACAAAACTCAATGTGCGAAAGCCATAGTGCCTCCCCCCCTCTCCTCCCCCTCCTCCTCATTTAAATCTTATTTTATATGATTTCAAAAGATAATTGCATAAGACTCTAGGTGTCCCGTTTGTTGATTACAACTATTCATCTTCATTTTTTCTTATTTAAAAAATGAAATATTCATCTATTTATTGAAACTATAGCATACCTTGAGATTTATCATTGAAATAAGCTACCCAAATAGCATGTTGGTTAGAAACTTTTATTACATGTCTAAATATTAACTACTCCAAGGTAACCTCATAATTGGCTTTATCTTTTGGCATTGTGCTTATTCCCCTTTTCAGTGTAGTGAGGCATGACTTTATGAAGTTAATATCTTTGGAGGGTGTAGAAATGTAGTTACATAGCACATCTTTGGTAACTTTGGACAGAATCCTAATAACAATTCTTTTATTGTAGGTGACCTCGTTTAGATCATTCTAGAATTCCTTTGAACTTCTAGGAGCATCCATGGGACCAATTGATGGAAGAATGTAGCTCTAGACCACCTTCTATGTTTTTTATATCTAAACATTTGCAGTGGTTTACCAAGTCGGTAACATCTTTCTCCAATGCAACACTTTCCATCTAACAATTGTGTAAGGATGTAGAGTTTCACTCATTGTCTCTATCACTCATCCTAGGTAAATATATTGCTGTGTCTCTTTTTCCATCTACTATTTCCTCAATTATTCCATACCTAACCAGACTCCCTAGAGAACAACTATTTTTCTTCTTCTGTCTCTTAGAGGTCATTACAAACCTTCATTTTGTTAATAAAAACACCAAATATGATACAAGCAAGTGAGATAGTAGAGTACAGAAATAACAGTAGACCATCAAAATCATATGGCTCTATGTTGTTAGTGTTGTGAAACAAATTATGTGATGGACCAAGGATTGGTATCATGTTGTATATGGAACAAAGAAGTAAAGGTTTGGCCTAGTAACTAGACATTCATAAGGGGTAGGATGTAGGAGGGACAAGCTTCATTTCTAATTCATTCTACTTCCTCGGTAGCATGGATTTCTATACCAGGGGTGGAATACTGGAATGAAAAAAACTCAAAATCATATTTGAATGCCTCTTATTGATTCAACTCTTCCATGGTTTCTGGAATGAGCTCCAAGTTAGCAAGCTTGGCCACATCTCTACACGTATAGTCCAAGAATCAAGCATCTTTCAATGAGAATGTCGCGAGGAGAGTGTCGATGCTTCCTATTATTGTGCAATCTAGAGTCAAAATCTTGTATGGATTTCCAATACAAAATGAGTTTGTAGCCTAGAACACAAAGAAAAGGGAGTAATTTGAAAGCTATACTCATTCTAATAGGGAGTGTTGATGAGGTTCATAATGCTTGTGTCCATTGGAAATGCCAAGGAAAATCCCTGCATTTACTTTCCTTTATTCACACACCCTCCACCATCGTTTCGTGGGTTGTGTTCACATGGTATTGGTCTTCACCAAATATCAATGCTTCTTAGTAGAGAGCTCAAATCGTTCATCTAAGATGGCGAGTATTGCTTTCCATATATATTATTACGGTTATGAAATGGTGGTGGTGCTCAAATGATGGGAACGAGACTAAACAATGGGAAATCATAACTGATAGTTTTGATTCCTTAAACATGGGTGGTCCACTCATGTTCCTTTGTTTTCATGATTGGTCATTGTTGGTGCAAAATATTAAACAAATTATAACAGATATCCAACGATTTAATTGTCAACCCGGAGAGAGCGTAAACTTGTGAGGTACATACACAATATATGCAGGGGCAGAGTCTTACTAACTTATTGTACAACTCAACTTGAATCTAAGTTATGAAAACAAGAAATGACATAAAAATAAATCTACTTGCAGAAAGCAGGAAATTGCATAAATTAACTTGTTAAAGAAGAGTTGAAATTACATGAAATAAACTGGTATAAAGCAATCGACATTAACTTGTGAGCTCACGGTAAATCTATACTAACAATTCATAAGCAAAGCATAACTGAAAATCTATATGAACAACTCATAAAAAGAAACTACTGAAAATCTATATTAACATAAGAGAATCAAAGGATGTGCACCAAAGCATCATCTCCATTGCATAACCATCAAAATCTATTCTATGAATAACTCTGAATTATTCTCTACTTCCAAACCACTAGAGAGGCCTCTAACCAAAATGAGGAGACAACCCTCCTATTTATACAAAAATTCAAGATTACTAATCATAATTACAGATCCACTATTCTCTCAACTTATCCCTCAAAATCCTCAACAAATTTGGAACTCATCCCTTCAAATTCTCCAACAAATACTGGATGAGATATTCTCTCCACATCTCCATGATCTTCTCCTTTAAGTTAGCTCACATATAGAAGATGAAATTCGAATCTGAGGCTAGGTGGTCACTTTTGAGCTTGTTAAAGTCTTCAAATACACCTGTAAGCATCACCAAACTCATTCAACTTTAAAGTATAATGAAAATATGTTATTTTTCTCAATAATCAACCACAAATTCACTCAAAATACTAAAAAATAAATGGTTTGGAAAATGGTAATATAAACCCATATTTATTATGAAAGTTGTGGATATTAATGATTTTATGGAAGGATAAGATAGGAATAAGGTGACAAATGGTATAGGAAAGATGAATAAAATGTGGTCTTTTTGCATTGACTTATGAAACACCCATATTGGTTTTCACCATTTGGTTTTATTTTAATCTATCAGTGAATAAGAAACAAAGCCATACCCACTGGATAATGCTTAGTTTTCCAAATGGACTATAGGTGGAGTCGTCCTTGGGCCGACCAATCAAAGTTTCTCGAGTTGTAAAAGAGATAGGTGTCAAAGGTTCGAGTCTTAGCAGCTCCCTTTTGGTAAAATGGTGTATGGTTTTTTAGGAAAAAAATGGTGTATAGTTGCAACATATTTCCCCTTTCAAATTAAAAAAAAACAAGTTGAGAACTCTAACTTTCGTATTTATAACTTTGACTTTTGTCACATGTAGCCTAGCTTCGAGTTTGGCAACATGTTGCGAGTTGGAAATATTTGGTTGGAAATGGTGTTTTATTGCAAGGTTCATCTTTTTGTGTGCAATGTGTCACGACAAAGTGGTATTCCATGTCTGCAACGTGTCTCATTCACAAAACCATGCATCTCACGACATATATCAAACTTCAAATGTTAATTTTGGGTGATGATTGAACTTGTTAAATTGGAGGATATATTGTGTTGCATGGGGAAGAACTTTTGAGTAGCAATACGTCACAAGCTAGAACCTTTAGGTTCGCGACATGTAATGGGGAAGAAATATTTCCCAAGCACAATATGTTGTGTGGGGATGTAACTTGTGTCAATGATGTGATGGAGGGAAGGGAAACATTTGTTTTAGATGCTATGTCACAAAGTGAGAAATATCTTGAGTTTATGGTATGAAACTTAACATAATATGTCGTGTGGAATGAAACTTATGTTGCACATTATATGTCATGTTATAAGAAAGTTTTTGATAATTGACTTTTGTTTTATAGGTGAAGTTATTGAGTTATGTGATCTATATCAAATGCTAGAGTGCAGGTCAATAGCGACACATCACATCTGAGAAGATTTATTAACCAATTATATATCGATAGAAATAAATCATTAAGATACATTTATGGGTTGACAGAGACAAACTTGCATTTTATGACCATAGTTGTCATCAAAATGAATAACAACCCCAAAAGATACTTTCCCACATTTATGATAGGGAATCAAAACAAACAGTGTTAAGGACAAACTAGTACAATCGATAAAAGGTAGTTGATCAAACACACCATTTTTAATATCGATAAATTATATAACTCAAAGAATGGAGGATAAAACAAAGAGTAAAATTCAGAGGGTCTCCACATATTTCCTTATGGGAAGGAAAACAATGGGGTGATGTACTTTCTCAACATGGTCTAATTGCAAGGAGATATAGGGGAGTTGGGGGTAATGGGAAGGCCACAAGACTAAATTTTCAATTCCCATTACTCCCTCTCTCTTCCTACAATTCTATTTTCCTATTTTGTTTAATTTGTTATGTTTTTTCTCCCCTGTCTTATTTAACTATACATTACATTGTCTTTGATGTTTTGTGTGACCTTTAATTAATTGTCAAATTGCATTGCAAGTACTAAGTCTTATGATCATTCAATTTGTTTTAATCCATTTCAGACAACACCTACCCATTGAGATTTTTTTTCCTCTAATTGTTTGAATCCATTTCATATCACGCTTCCCATTGAGATGATTTTTGGTCTCCAAAAGCTTAGAGGAAACCAATATAGAACAATGTGCATTCAACTTGCTTCTCTAAAACATAGCTTTGACTCTAACTCTTAGATTTCCCTACTAACTCTAGCTCTGGCTACAACTTTGTCTTTGGTTCCTGTCTCACTTGTTCCCAAAGTGAAAAAATTTGTTCACTAAATTTAAGGTCTTAGCAATATCCAAACTCAAATCTACAATCAGAACTTACACGCATCTTTGGCATGCAATTCTCTTAGCAGTGAATGAAACCAAGTTGAATTAAGGTATTATTCTTATATGAAATTACAACAAGCATATGCCATCACACGAAAGGGGAGTGGGTTACACTCTTATACTATGATCATTTGCTTCCCAATATGGAAACATTTCTCTACTAGTAAGTTATTCTTCAAAGATACTACGATGAACAGGACATCATCCTAGGATTGCGATAATTTTTTATCTTCTATTTCCGCCAAACAACTCCTTTCTTTGTTGGTAATGTCAATCTCTTGTTCTATTGAAAATTTGTGTACACTCTCTACTATGTGGGATACCAAGGCAAGGAACTCTTCATGTCCTTTACACTTCACTCTCCCCAAACTTTTCTTGGTTGTTTGGTTTCCAGGATAAGATCTGGATGTGCAGGTCATGGCTTTTGTGCATCCTCCTCTCTAACCAACAAAAATCCCTTTGAGAATGTATTTTCAAGTATATATAGGAGACATGGGGGTAATGGAAGGACAAGCCACTAACATTTTAGTTCCCATTGCTCCCTCTCTTTTCCCACCCTATTATATTTTATTTAATTCATTACTTTATTCTCCCTTCTCTTATTTAACTATGCACCAAATTGTATGTTATGCCTTCTCTTATCTTTAATTCATTGTCACATTACAAGTACTATCTTACGACCATTCAATTTGTTCAGATGCATTTCAAATCAACATGAGGCTTGTGTAAGCTTTTGGGATGCAATCTAGGATTACAAGTGTGTGGACTACATAGCTTTAGATGTTCAAAATGCACTACGCCCCTTGTACTTCAAGGGCCAATTCATTTCCAACAATTGTCTTTTGTATTTTATCAACATTTGAGGGTGGCAATTACATTTTTAAAATTTCCATCTTGAGTCTGATGTTACATTTTATGATGCCTTGATGAAGGTTAGTGAAAATACTCGTTCCTCCCCATACCTACAAGTGTTTGTTTGAGTTTATTAAGTTCATGATTTACAATAGAGTACATAAAACCTTTGGTATGAGCACATTTTGGCACCGTGAATTAACATCTATCATAAGCAATCTACACTTTGTACATAGTTACATTGAATCCTACTAACATCCATTTTAATCTCACTTAACATGCTAGAGCTCTACTTGTGCTTCTAATCCATTTAATGAATTAACCTCGTCTATTGGATTAAAAAATCCCAAATCTTTTTTCAAGTAATCTCCCTTTGTATTTAATATGTTGATGAATACTTTAGACCCCCTTATATTATTAATTTTGGAAAGGTTTGAATGGAGACTATGCTTGGAATCATAATCAATATTAACTTATAATTCAACTACATTGGTTGAAGCCAACCTTAAGGCTATGAAGTAGGTCAAGGTTACCTCACCCTTCTAGTTTCTTACTTAACTACTTTGCTCATTTTTTTTAGTTTGCTTGGAGGTTCCATTAAAGTTCACTTCTAACATATTTTTGTTCAATGAAAGCTATGTTTTCTCATTTGTATTTGGGTCAAAGTTGGTCTTACCCCTGGAGGTAGGCCTTAACATAATGAGGACTTTAAAAAATGTGGAATAAATAGACAGAATGACTTTATAGATCCACTATTTTCATAAACTATGCATCTCATTTTAACAAAAAAATGTGCTAAAATAAACATAAATGTCCACAACACAAATAATCCTAGCCATCCATTCATTGCTTGTAATCATCTCTATTATTTTTTTGGATCAATAGATGGTAAGACCATAATAACAATATATATATTTTGAAAATAATGGGATGATATTACTTTTGTAAAATAACATTATTATTGAAGCTCCAACCTTCATTCATTATTAGTATCTTGGTTATAATTAGTTCAAATTGATGATATGTTACATCACGATCATCTTATCCCCTATTTATAATAAAGGAGATTCATTTGTTTAGACATCTCATTTAGTCTTAAGCATTGTATGTTTTGCAAAATGAGGTTGCCCCCTCAAAGATGTTTATTATTTAATGACTATCATTCTCAAGGAATTGAAGCTACTTTTCTTTCTATTTTTATATTGTTTGAGGAATTTGGCTCATAACATTTAGTATTAGAGCATATGGTCCTAGGCCTAGCTCCTTCAAAACAAGTTATTGTCATTTTAACTATAACATTTTTTCTATGAAGTTTCAGGCAACTAAATTTATATGACATTGAGGAGACATAACTAAGTACTTGTGGTATTTCTATATGTTTAAAGTTACAGACTACGAAAGTTATGGATTTTTATTCATCCAAAAACTAGTCTCAAGAAGTGTTCTAATACAAATCATAGACGACGGAAGGGAAGTTAATTATTGAACCGATTCTTTTATAGATTGACATTCTCTATCTCTTCGAAACATAATAATTTTCTGTATCTCATTCTCTATTCTACCTAATTAAGCAGAATACCATGCCTCCAAAAGAAGCTAAATGGGAAAATGAGCAATTCTTGAAGAAATACCATCAATTACAAACTTTAAAGGAAAACCTTTTTTAAAGAGGGGTTATGTTAAGATCATAACCCTAATTCATTATTAGTATCATAACTGTTATGGTTAAATTGACTTAATGATTGGTTACATCATGATCACTTTATCTCCTAGTTATAATAAAGGAGTTTTGTTTGTATAGGCATCTCATTTTGTCTTATGCATTAGATATATTGTAAAAGAAAGTTACCCCTTCGAAGATACTTATTATTCATTAACTCTATCATTCTCGAGCAGAGCTATTTTTCTTTCTTTTTTAATGCTTTTTAGAAAAATTGGCTCATAACAATTACATTGATTACCAAATTTTTAAAACATTATACATCTTACACTATAATAATGATTTTATATTATAATTACAAATTCCAATTGAAACATACTTTCAAAAGAAAAAAACAAACCAAGGTTAATTTCTCTTGTTTGGTGTTACTTATTAACATGAAAAGTTGTATATGGTCTCCCCTTTCTCTTTCTATGTGAGGAAGAGACCAAATAAAGTCTTTTTTAAAAGTACTTTCAAAGATTATTAAACTTAGTTCTAAACTAAGCAAACAAAGTTTTTTAAAAGCACCTTTGAATATTATTGAACTTAGTTATAAAATAAGTAGACAAATATTTTATTTAACTTGGTTATAAACTAAACAAATACTTTATAAAATTGCTATTGTATTCACCTTAAAAAAAATTGGTTCAAAACCCACAAATTCAACTCTCGTTATCATGTAGAAAGATGGCTGTAATGCACCAACTTGGAGATTTGGCACACTAACTCAGAGAATAAGGATCTTGACCAAGGTTTAGGGTTATTGTGAGTTCAAAACAAGAGAATGGATTATGTTCAACTTAGAATCCTATGTACGATGTATTGTGACATTTCATGGTTTCAAAATTAGTGAGGCTGAAGTTTACTCCTAAGGCTCCTGAGCACCCCAACATATGCAAACTAAATCCTTAGCTTCATACATCTTGGCAACCAAGGGAAGTGGATTTTGGGTTTGAATAGGCTTAGAGACACAAAATACCAGCCAATGAATTCATGGGATTCGCACTAGCAGGTTTGAGGATTTTTTGAGAAGGTTTTAGTGGCAAACTAGTGAAAATGGCTTCTAGGACTACTCAACTAGCTTGACTTTAGGATGAACCAAACACTGTAAAGAGGTTTCGATTTCTCAATCTTGGGGTTGGGATGTGTTAATTAACTTGTTATTGAATAGAAGGAAGTGGTAGAATCGAATTTAGAGTTATTATGAAACATTAATGACTCAAACAATAAAACTAGCTCAATTTAAATAGTCATCTAGCATAGGTGCACACAATAGGATATAAATTAATTTTTTATTGATTGCAACACAGAAATAAATATCATAGGTATGATATAACATCAATGGCAGCCTTCATAGGTTGAATTACATCAAGAAGTGATCTCAATAATGAAAGAGAAGAAGAGAGAATTCTCCATGAGAAGAAACTAGGAAAACATGAAGATTCAAACTGGAAGGCTTCTTCAATCACTGCAACTGGCTTGAACTTGACTGTATCTGATCATAAGACCTGCAATAAGCTCAATGATAAACACTAGAATTCCTCATTCTCACAATAGAATCATGGACACATCTCCCAGCTTGGACTAAGGGCACATCTTCCAAGTCTAGAGTAGCACAATGCTCTCAATTCAATTCACAAACTGTCAAAAGGTAGTAAAGTGGTGCGCTCCTCTTCTATTATAGAGGGGAGATGACTTGTTGAGCAAACAAGATAGGCTAGTGAGCCCTCATGGATGGATAAGGTTGCTTTGGTTTCATGCTTTAATTTTTGCTTTGCTTTCCTTCTTTCTCTTTTCTTTTGACTGTTATTTCCTGGTTTTCCACCTTATCCTGCTTTCACTTAATTTTTTGGTTTGCTTTGCTTTCTGCTTTATTCCTGCTTTTCCATCTTTTATTGCATTTTTTGCTTTATGCCAACTTTCCTCTGTTTTATTATGTTTCCTTCTTTTTCTGCTTTCCAACTTTAGATGATTTCTCCTTTCCAGCTTTAGATGCAAGGTTTGGATTGAACTTGTACAAAACATGCAGAATGGCCAACCTCTTCTTGAAGCAACTAGGATGGGAATAATCATGCTTTGGAAAACTTCCATTCCTATGAACAAGAGGATATGTGTTGTACATAAGGGCTGCTTCAATGATGTTTCCTGAAACACAACTATCATGCACCAAAAGATTAGTGAAAATCATCAAAACAAGACTTAGACAATTGTGCTTTACCCATTTATGCTCTTGAAGTGGTAGAGAGCGTAGAACATAGATATGATCCACTTCATATTGTTGGCATGGGCTGCAACCATTTTCATAATTCAATCCCTCGTCATTGACGCATCTCCATAGATCTCTAAGCACAAATGATGGAGCAAAACCAAGTGTGCATGGCATTGAACAAGTTCCCATTACTTTCTTCATTCCTTTGAAAACTCTCCCAGAGTCCTCATCCCATGGAAATATTCTTTGACTTCCTTGGGCAGCCACAGATGTTATGAATTGAAATGAATCTCTACATGGTGCATCACCCATACCATGCTCAATCATGGGACCAAAATGGAATATCTCTATCCTTCCAACTTTATGTCCAACAAATTGATATGCAATGATTCCTTTACCCAAACTCATGACATATCTTTCAAACCAAGGATGCACTTCTTTCAACATCCTACCATAAACTAAAATGTAATAAAAGAGAATCAATATAAGCTTACCAAAGTGGTTGATATATGTTCTTCTCATGTAAGAAGGTGAAGCCATAGGTGCGCTAGCCAAGCCAATTCTAATGCATAAAAATCTAGAATGGTCATAAAGGAAACAAGGAGATGTTTCTTGCAAAAACTTTTCTTTCAAGAGAATCTAATGCTTATGGCCATAGTGAAGATAAATTTTGGGAGAAGACTTAACCTTATGCATCTCTTTCCTCTTGAGAGGTGTCTCTATCCGACATACTGCTACACAAATCTTCCAATTGAAATAGTTGATACCAAAGATGATCCTAGGGTCCCAAACAAATCTCAGATTGAGGAAGTATCTCCTACTCCCTCCTCTACACTGCTTAGTGTCTCCAGTAAAAGGCTCATGAAAAACTACCAACTCACTAAGCAGGAGAGTATTGAGTCTATCCACCATATGACTTTCCATGTAGGAAATCAATCCATTTCTCATCATGGATGAACTTCTAGAAATGAAGGCTATCTCGCCCTCCTGGATCCCACTAAATATGTTGCATTCTCCCAAACACACATCCCATCAGGAACACTCTATCACTTCATGTAATGCCTGGATCCCATGGTTTATGCAACATTTCACTTAACATCTTGATCATCTGTAACAAGTTGGTATTCCAAAGGATGCTAGGATTCCATAGCCATGTTGGAAGCCCATCACTTCCCATACTTCTGAAAACTATTGCCATGCAATTGCACATCCAATACTCATGTGCATGTATATTGGACATATCTAATGGATGCATAATATATCTTTGTTGTTGCTCACATGATAGGGAAATGCCAGTTATAACAAAATTTCCATTGCAAACACAAAATGAACATTTACCTTCGAAAGTATCCAGCTTAATGGTGCCTCGTTCCACCCAATTAATGAGTGAATGGACATCTTTGTTTGCTGATCCATATGGAATGTGATTAGCCACCTTCTTTAAAGCAAACAATTCTTTCCATATAAGCAACTCATGAGGTATTCCTTTTAAGGTATGCATGTCAAACAATTCTCTACTGATGCAAGCAAGTTTAGTGCATACTTGATCCTCCATTTCAGTGATATATTTATCTATCAAATCCTTGAATGGATATTCACCTTTGTTTGCTGATTCAAATGGCATGTTCTCATCTATATCTTCCATAGCTAAGGACTCTTCAATGTCATAAGGAAAGATAGGTGCACTTGTCATATCACATGGTATGATCCTCCAATCATCAACAAAGACTGTGGGAGCCTCTTGCTCCTCAAGTGATACCAAGAGAAAGAATCCCTTCACCCAATCTTCATTCCCAATTGATGTGGCTGAAATAGAACTGTGGGATGAAGAACTATGAACCAATCCTCTACGACTCTCATCCACCAAAGATGTGGATGCATCAACTCCATCAAGGGATGGTCCAACATACGGAGCTCTTTTGATTCTTTAATAGAGAGAGGATCGACTCCGTGAGAGAGATCAGTTTCGCTTTGGCAAGTGGCATGCGCTTGGGACTCATCATATGTATCCCAAAACTCCTCAATCACATGCATGCCATCATGCACCTCATGAACCACCATCTCATAAGGTTCCTCTAGAGAACCATGAATGTCATCAACCAAAGGAGAATGGCTGATTGGAATGTAGGAGGGAATATGTGATATCTGCAACTTCTGGTGAAGTTTCTTTATCTCCATCTTAGACTCCGAGAGAGCACTTTGAGTGCTTCTCAAAGAATTTGGGTGCCCCTCAACACATCATTGAGCTTGCAAATATCCTCCCCATCCTTCAAAGATGCTCCATGCAACATATGAACAAGCTCATACAAGTGATCTATGTCCAAAAGCATATATGAAAAATTACCTTGGATTGCAGACATTGCTCTTTGGATCTTTTCCATGGCTTCAAGGAAAGATGAATCTTCCAATGAAGCAACTCTCCAACATATATTTGATATTGAAGCATGAGTGTCATGGAGAATGTGTAAGGCTTTCTTGATCTTCTTTTCACCCAATTGCAATAGCCCTACTAGGTAGGAAGACTCATGAGAGTGAAACCCCTCATCATCTATAGAATTAACCTCATGAAACTCAAGAGGTGAAGTGGAAGTCGATCCTAAGTCTTTTCCTTTCAGCTACAAGGTCTTTGTGCTCAAAGGAATGTGTACTTGCAACCGTCTCCTCAATATGAATCTCTATGTCACCAACATAGAGAGAGGAACATCCATAAGTAGATGTCTCCATGCTATCTTGGTACCCATCAGTAGGTATCTCATCACAACATTCATCAGTATATGCTCTACTATCCATGCCTAAATATTCTTTTACACACCCTTCTCCTTCACTACCAACATCTTGCAATGACCGTCACTCCCCTTCAATTATCTTTACTTCTTTTGCTTTATGGCTGCTACAAACAAGATGATTTCTACCCTCTTCATGCTCCTCCAAAGGTGGATATTCAATTGTGGATTCACCCTTGTCTAAATCACTTTCTTCACAAAGATTTGATGTAGAACACTTTGATGGTGAGACTTCATTTTGTTGCAACTTTTGCTCCACTTCTTTGCACAGATTGTTGACAATATGTTCCACTCTTCTCTGATGTGAGTTACCAAAAGGATCCATTTCTCTGAATATGATACTAATCACAATTTCACAGGAATTCTCGAAAATACAAGCATCATGAATCTCTTTTCTTAATGCTTGGTATCTTTGGAGGTACTCATAAGGATCAACTTTTAATGGCTTTCCTCCAAAGAATACTGTGCCACCAATAATATCAAACATCGGTGGTTCGATCCCTATATATTCACTGTACCCTTGGTCACTAAAGTAACCATCATCATCTCATGGTAGTCCTCCATCTATGTAAATGATTTCTTCTTCTTCATATGGCTTGAAATCTTCATCACCTACTGGTATGAGCCTCATAATTGCCAACTTGAAGTTGTGACCTACAACATTTATTCAAATGAAGGCTTACTTTCCATAAGAGTAGAGGAAAGTGCTCTGATACTACTTAAAATGCACCAACTTGGAGATCTGGCACATTAACTCAAACAACAAAGATCTTGACCAAGGTTTGGGGTTATTATTAGTTCAAAACAAGAGAAGGGATTATGTTCAGCTTAGAATTCTATGCACAATGTACTGGGACCTTTTATTGTTTCAAAATCAGCGAGGATGAAGTTTACTCCTAAGGCTTCTAGGGACCCCAACATATGCAAACTAAATCCTTTGCTTCACATATCCTAACAACCAAGGGAAGTGGATTTTGGACTTGGATAGGCTTAGAGACACAAAATATTAGTCAATGAACTCTTGGGATTCGCACCAACAGGTTTGAGGAAGTTTTGAGAAGGTTTCAGTGGCAAACTAATGAAATTGACTTTTAGAACTGCTTTACTAGGCTGACTTCAAGATGACCCAAACGCTGTAAAGAGGTTTCGATTTCACAGTCTCAGGGTTGGGATGTGTTAAGTAACTTGATATTGAATAGCAAGAAGTGGTAGAATTGAATTTGGAGTTATTATGAAGCATTAATGGCTCAAATTTAAATAGTCATCTAGCATAGGTGCACACAATACAACATAAATCATAGTTTATTGATTGCACCAGGGAAATAAATATCAGAGGTATGATATAACATCCATGGCAGCATTAAGAGGTTGAATTACATCAAGAAGTGATCTCAAGAATGAAAGAGAAGAAGAGAGAATTCTCCATCAGAAGAAACTAGAAAAACATGAAGATTCAAACTGTAAGGCTTCTTCAATCATTGCAATTGGCTCGAACTTCATCATATTTGATCATAGGACCTGCAAGCTCAATGATGAAGACTGGATGTCCTTATCCTCATAATAGAAGCAGGGGCACATCTCCCAGCTTGGACTAAGGGCACATCTCCCAAGTCTAGAGTAGCACAATGCTCTCAATTCAATTCACAAACTGTCAAAAGATGGTAAAGTGGTGCGCTCTTCTTCTTTTAACAGAAGCAGGGGCACATCTCCTAGCTTGGACTAAGGGCACATCTCCCAGGTCTAGAGTAGCACAATGCTCTCAATTCAATTCACAAACTATCAAAAGATGGTAAAGTGGTGTGCTCTTCTTCTTTTATAGAGTGGAGATAACTTGTTGAGCAATCATGTGTGGGCCTAATGTGTGGGCCTAATGCTGTTTCTATCTATTGGGTTAACTTGGGTTATAACCCACCTTGCTTTCCGATGGCTTCTACTGCACCCATTTCCTCTTTTGTCAAGAATGCTACTACCTTTCCCCCTCGCTATCAAGCCCGACATAAGTCCAAAATATTGACTGCATTGGACCATAAGCGTCACTACGTAGTTGGCCGTGACGTTATGCTTAACAAAGTTTCAGAACTCTACCATCGTGCTCTCATCGGGCGTTTGGAATATGTTTCGATGGATAAAGAGGAATGGGTTGCTTGGGCTACCCTTAACTGGAAGCCCATCCTTACCTATGTGCCTACCATTAGTCTTCTAGCCAATCGCTGGTTGGTTTTGATTTTTCTTGATGACACCGATGCCAACCGTATTCTTGATTCTCTCTAGACTATTGGTAATGGATCCCTAGTCCTCAACCGCTGGCACACGAACTTCGACCCTGTCAAAGAGCGGGTTATCAAGCGTCATTTGTGGGTTTTAATGCCTACCTTACCCTTTCCCCTCTGGTCTAAAGACATTCTCACTGGTATTGCCAACACCATCGGCAGATTCGTAGCCCTGGATAAAGATTTCCACACTACTTTTGATAAGCGCACTGCTAAAGTGCTAGTTGAGCTGGATGTTTCCCATGGACTTCTTCCTGAAATTGAGATTGATTGCAATAGTGTGGTGATCACACAGAAATTGGATTACTTGAGGATGCCGTTCCGTTGCAGCTACTGTCACGAAACAGGTCACCTTCGAAAGTCCTATTCTTTTTTATTGCGTGGCACTACACCCTATGTTGGCTATGTTGATTCTGAACCCACACTGGAGTGCACCTCTTCCCCCTCTTCACATAACCGCATTACACCCGACTCTCTTCCTCATGATGATGTCTCTCTTGGACTTCCTGCTCCTCCCAACCCTCTGGGGCCTTATGACTCTTCCTCTCCCACATCGGTTGGTGATCTGACCAAAGGAGAGCTTCTTTACATCAAGGATGTTGAATCTTTGGCTCTTTCCTCCTCTCGACCTGGTAACAGTTTGGCCACTGATTCACGATCTCCTACTCTTACCCCAAACCCTGATACCATCACCCCTCCCCCCTTTGCAATGGAAAACTTTCCACCCCTTACTCATTCCTCCTCACCCCTTGATTTGGCTCAGCCTGGCAGTCCCCTTACTACGCCATCCTTCGACGATCCTTCTCTCCTCAAAGCATCGAATATTTTTACGGATAAATCCCCGTCCTCTCCATCCATCCTGCCATTGGACTCGATTAGATTCGAGAATGTGACCATCAGGAAGGCTAAAAAAGGCAGTAAGATTTCTACTCAATCTCCCACGGGTCTTTATACTCCACTCTTGGCACGCATCAAAGTTGCTGCCAGATCCAACTCATCTTCTCAGGCACTTAGAGCATTGTCACCTGCTCCTCAGTCCAACCCATGAAGATTGTCTCCATGAACATTCGTGGGTTTGGGGGCTCCACCAAACAGAAAGCCCTCAAAGACTTGTTTTCTTCTCTCAATCCTGACATCATCCTCTTGCAGGAAACGATGTGTGATCACTTTACTGCCCTTCGTCTGTTTGCTTTCATGAAACCCGGCTGGGAATTTTGTGCTATCGATGCTCTTGGTCTCTCTGGAGGTATCCTATCGGCCTGGAACCCTAGACTGATTCGCTGCAAATCCTTTCACTCCTTTGTAGGTATTCTCCTCAAAGCTTCTTTTAAAGGCCTTGACTCTATCTTCTCTATTGTCAACTGCTATGGTCCTTATACAAATAAAATTGCCTTTTGGGACTCTGCTATTGCTGGTGGTATCTTTGAATACCCCAACCTCATCCTTGCTGGTGATCTCAACTTTACCCTCTCTGATCTTGAGATTTGGGGTGGTCATGCTCACTTGGATCAACATTTACTACACTTTGCTCAGCTTCTGGACTCTGTATAGATGGTTGATCTTGCCCCAGCTAAGATTGGGCCTACCTGGAGAAATGGTCGCGTTGGACCTGAGGGTATAAGCAAACGATTGGACAGATTCCTTGCTTCCCTTAACTTACTCCCTACCTTGGGCTGCTATCACTCCTGGATCCAGCCTTCTGAAATATCTGACCATTACCCTGTTTGTCTTGAGTGGAACTTCATATTGAAATGTCACCTGTACCCTTTCAAGTTCAATCGTGCTTGGCTCCTTGAAGATGATTTCTCAAACTTTGTATCCTCTTCTTGGCTGTCACCTACTCCCTCTGCTGGACCCATGTTTGACTTCTGCTATAAGCTTCAGAGACTCAAAAAAGATGTTAAAACTTGGGAAAAACTGAAGATTGCTCTGAGGACAAAAAAGATCAATGAGGTTGATCAGGCTATACACATCCTTCCGACATCCCATCCATCTAGCATACTCTCGGAGGAGGCTTCTTCTTCAGTAACGCACTTGAAAAATAGAAAGGATTCTCTGCTTTCACATATGATCCTCACATGGAAACTCAAGAGCAGAGTTGACTGGATTCAGGAAGGTGATGCAAACACCAAATTTTTCCACTCCTATGCTTCTGCTAGAAGGAATCACAAAGCTATCTGGTCATTACAGAATCAGGCTGGGGATATTATTGAGGATGACTCTAAATTAGAGTCTCTAGGGGTACAACACTTTTTCGAGCTCTTCTCAGACGGTGGCAAATCCAATATTGAGGACCAACTCAATATTATTCGACTTTTTCCATCCTTTGTCCAAGAAGAAGATCATGAGCCCTTCATGTCTGCTTTCTCTCTTGAAGAAGTTAAAGTTGTCCTCATAGGTTTTAAAAAAGATAAAAGTCCTGGACCTGATGGGTGGCCGGTGGAGTTCTATCTCCATTTTTTTGATTTGCTGGGGCAAGATATTTTGAAGGTCATTGAACATTCTAGGCAAGAAGGTAGGGTCATTGGAGCGCTCAATGCCACATTTATTACACTTATTCCTAAGTGTGATAACCCTTTTACCTTGGGGGATTTTAGGTCCATATCTTTATGTAATCTGCTCTATAAGACTATCTCTAAATTGGTTGCTATCAGACTAAAGGCTGTACTTGATAAGGCTATCTCCAAGCACCAGTTTGGGTTTCTTCATGATAGGCAGATCATTGAACCTGTGGGTATTGTTCAAGAAGCCCTCCACACTATAAAAACTGGAAACCAGAATGCTATGGTACTGAAACTTGACTTGGTTAAGGTTTTCGACAGAGTTAATTGGTCGTTCTTAAGGCTGGTCCTCCTTCAGATTGGTATACCAAGCAGCTTCGTCAACTGGATCATGGGCTGTGTTGAGTCAGCAAACTTTGCTATATTGATCAATGGGACTCCATCAAATTTCTTTCCTGTGTCTAGAGGCATCAGGCAGGGGTGCCCTCTGTCCCCTCTCTTATTCATATTAGTCATTGAAGGTTTAAGCCTCTTGATTAGTCAAGCACATTGTAGCGGAGCCATCTCAGGCATTAGAATTGCTCCTGGTCTTCATCTTACCCATCTGCTCTTTGTAGATGATGCCGTCCTTTTCGGTGCCGAAACTGTGGCCGAATGGCAGCGCTATAAGACGATACTTGATACCTTTTGCTGTGCTACCGGTATGGAGATCAATGCTGCTAAGTCGTCTTTTCTTTTTAATAACATCGAGGATTTGGTTAGACATCAAATTTTTCACTTCATGCCTTACAAGATGGAACCTATTACTGTTGGCTTTAAATACTTGGGGTACTACCTCAAGCCACTGGGTTATGGCATAAAGGATTGGAGATGGTTCCTACTTAAGTTCGAAAAAAAACTGAGCAACTAAACTGCTATCTCTGGGAGGCAGATTGATACTTGTTAAATATGTCCTGATGAGTCTTGCTGTGTACTGGCTCACCCTTGTACGTATGCCTACTACCATCCTGAATTATATAAGAAGATACATCTTCAATTTTTTATGGGGCTGCTCTCAAGGAAAGAAGAAGTATCATTTGAGTGACTGGTCTACCATCTCCAAGCCCTATTCTCTTGGGGGATGGAACATAAAGAATCTAGAATGGTTTAGTCTGGCCCTCTGAAACAAAAGCCTTTGGCTTGTTCTTAATGGTTCTGTATTGTGGACACAGATCATAAAGCACAAATACCTGAAGAACCTTCCCGTTGATATTTGGCTCAGACAGAAGACTTTCAAAGTCCAAGGCACTTCTCATATGTGGAATGGCTTCATACGTGCTATGACTTGGATCACTAGACAACTCGGGTGGAAGACGGGCAATGGTAAAAATATTAGAGTGGGTATTGATCCCATTGCTGGTGTATCCTCTGTATATATTCTTCCTGCAGACCTCAGGTCTTACTTGGAAGATTACGTTATTCTTTCCCTCTTCGATGCACTTAACATGGGCATTGCCACATTATCATCGGATTATTGGATCTCGGCTGATGAGCTTGAGCTGGGTGGTTCGTGGAAGGTTGCCTGGTCAAATTATATCAAAGGTTTACAGTAAGCTGAGATTCGGATAAGCAATCATCCTGATAAACTGGTTTGGATGCTTAATAAATCTTCAGGTATGGTAAGAGTCAACCTCATGTATGATCTTATTGCTACCACCCTTGCTCCTTTCAGATCGGATGAACTCTTAATCAAGATCTGGAAATATCATATACCTCTTAAGATCATCCGTTTCTTTTGGCTCTGTTTGATGAATAAGATCAATACCTATGACAACTTGATTAAAAAAGGATGGATTGGCCCATTCTGGTGCTGTCTCTGCAAAACAGAATCGGAGTCTGTGGATCACCTATTTTATGGATGCAGATTTACTAGGAGAGTTATTGCTCTCATCAGATCTTCTATGGACATTCCAAACTTTTGGCGAGAATCAAATTTCTATCTTAATGCTTCTTCATGGATCACCACAAGAAATAATTTGAAGTATCTCCCTCTTTTTCTTGCTTGGCACATATGGTTAACCACGAATAAATGTATATTTGAGGACCGACAGCCTGACATTTACACAACTGTCCTCACTATAAAGAATCAGTTAGAGCTATTTCCAGTCAAAGTTCATAACAAACTTCTAAGGAGATCTATAGGAACTGCTCCTATGCTATCTTTCCCAGCAGGATTTTTTGATGGGGCATCTGCTAACAATGTGGGAGGTGTTGGTGTTCAACTGTTACTAAGTAATGATCATTACTTCTGCTTCAAGCTGGGTGTGGGCCTAAGCACTAATACTAGATCAGAGCTGCTAACATTATGGACTCTCCTTTACTGTGCGAATCACATGGGCCTCCCCTTTTTATTTTTTCATGGGGACTTTGCCGTCATCATTAATTGGTTTAATCGTAGATCAGCACTCACACTACTTTCTCTTGATGGATGGTGCCACTGTATCAGAGAGCTGGAAACTGACTTTATCCAACTCACGGCCACTCATATATATAGAGAGCACAATACCATGGTGGACAACTTATCCAAAGAAGCATTGACACTGCCTCAAGGTCAACTTCAGTATGCTGAATTCACCAATGGTGAATGTATTGATCAAGGCACATTATTTCTTTTTTAGCCCTTAGCACATGTTCTTTCTGTGTTGCTGTTAATTTGACATCCTTTGGATGCTGGTTATGATGAATCACATGTTTTAGGCACTATACAGGTTTATGCTTCTTTGGATTAGCTTTCCAGACAATGTATGAACTC